>LOJH01017609.1:0-12212 GCA_001685095.1 Ellobius talpinus
GAAGAAGAAGAAGAAGAAGAAGAAGAAGAAGAAGAAGAAGAAGAAGAAGAAGAAGAAAAATCCATTTCTGTCTCATTCAGTTTTGCTTTATTTTTTAGACAATGTCTCCTGTAGCCCAGTCTGACCTTGAACTCATGGTACAGCTAAAGATGAATTGAATGTCTGCTCCTCCTGCCTCTACCACCCAAGAGCAGAGATTCCAGGCACCACAACCCACAGTTTATGAGCTACTAGGGTTTAAAAGCAGAGCTTCATGCGTACTCGGCAATCACTTTAGCAATTGAGCTACAAGCACAGTCCCTCTTTTCTTAATTACACTTGAATTGCTGGTGAACATTTTGTGTGACTTTAAACAAAGCTACCCATAAGGGTTACTTGCTTCTTTGGTTTGGTTATTGCCGGCAAATCAGACAAGTACCAAAAACATCACAGAAACAAACTAATTTTTTTCAGTAATACTTTATTTACAAAAGTCAATAAATTTGGCTATGGGGCCTAGTTTACTGAAACTAAAATGTTAAACTTTTTTTCTCATCTCTCCTTTTTCTGATAGTATGCCCCTGAAGTTTATGTTCTCAAAAGCTAACTATCATGTTCTACAGAAGACCAGGTAGTAAATATATGTCTCAAAGGCTCATTGAAAAAAAAAAATACAAGATTTTCCCAAGAAAGAATTTCAGGTGCATCATATTGGAGGGGGATTTAGAATGAGTGAGCAGATATTGTGACATTATAGGGATTTGCTCCAGTATTTTACAAAGAAGTATACAGATGACAATAGGATAAGGTTTGAGTTTGCCCAGAGAAGCCGGACTCTTTCCTTGAGTTTGGTCTCAGTGAGTTTTCCACGCCTTGGCTTCCAAGCAGAGAAGCTAGGGACTTGAAGTGGAATACATCAAAGATTCAAGGAAGTGGGTAGAAGTGCAAAGATGGGGAAGGAACAGAAGAAGAGCCGTAGGAAGTTGAAAGAACAGGTTTGAATGGAGCAGATAGGGGGAGAAGTCAAGTGTACCAATATCCAAGAAGGAAGGATTTGGACATGGAGTGTGTTAGTCAATTCATTTGTAATGAATACACTTCAAACCAGTAACACCATGGCCACACACGGTGCTCTTAATGTGAGCAAGGAAGAGCCAGCCCCACTTGAGTCCAGCAGTTCTCTCTCAAACACAGCCTGCAGTCAAGCATGGTGGCTCAGGCTAATAACCTCTGCATTTGGGAGGCTAAGGGAGGACTGGCCCTTTTGAAGCTGCCCTAGGCTACATAGTGAGTTCCTAATCATTCTGAACTAGAGATGAGATCCTATCTCAAAAAGCCCAGAAAACAAGAAGAACCCTCTAGCCCTTCTTTACTGACTTTTGCTTGTCTTGGAAACTCCTCCACAAGCTTTGGAGTAAATCGCGGTATTAGATGCCAGAGACTGTAGAGGTAGAAAAGTGTGATATCACGTGTTATCAGGGTCACAACTGACACGCCTGTAACTAGAGGCTGGCAGCACCTACAGCCATGTCGCCTGAACATGTCCAGACTCATCTTAAAACTGGCAGGCAAGACTGGGACTGTAGTTCCAGGACAGCGCTCTTACCTGTCACGCTCCAGGTCCCGAGTTCTAGCTCAAGCACTGCAGAAAGGAACTGAATAAAAAGAAGAGAGGGAGGGAAGTAAAGAAGAGATTGACAAAGTGTGACAAGGTCATTTCACTAAAATTGTATTTCTCAATGTATTTATGTTTGAGAAAAGGTCTCTCTATATAGCCCTGTCTAGCCTGAAACTCACTATATAACCCTGCCTGGCCTGGATCTCATTCACTATGTAACCCTGCCTGGCGTGGATCTCACTATGTAGACCAGGCTGGCCTCAAATTCCTCCTGCCTCTGCCACCCAAGTGATAGGATTAAAGACATGGACTACCACACTCAGCTCACTGAAGTTTTATATCACACAAGAACCTTTCAAACTGCAGATCCAAATGTTACGCTTAGGCTTGCTAAAGGATGGTCAACCATGGCGATTGGACAAAAGGATAAGATGTAATGCTAGCAGACTTGGGAAAGGAAACCCAAGCCTATTCAGATCTTTCTTGTAGCATTCCTTACTCCAGAATACAGGGCAGGAGCCTTCAGAATGAAGGTCCTCAGAGAAGATGGGAAAAAAGGAGGGAGTGACCTTTCTGGATTCGATGGCTTGTTTTGGGAAGGGGATGGGGCTTCAGTCTTGGGGAAAGAGGAGATCTGGTTTCTACAGCGCCTTTCTAGGGAGTAAAGGGAAGTGGGGCATAAAAGGGAAGGTTAAAATCACAAGTCTACTTCATCTCTGAGACTGATTCTAGACCTTCCATTATCCTTTAGTTCAAAGTATTTGGAACACCAAGGAGTCATAATTTGGTGTATAATTTTGTGAGCCCCAAAGGATGTCAGATAATGTAATAAAAATGCCAGTCATATGGAAAAGCAATTAAGTTAGGAGATAAGACCAACATATAATCCATTTCAAATGTACCAGCATTAATGAACACCACCAGATAAAATAATGAGGTGGCAGACTTGTATCTGTGACTGAATAGTTTTATGCTAAGGTAGTTGGAGGGAAGATCAATGGGTTTTTGATAAGATCTCCAGACAGTCATACAGGGGAATAGCAGAGATGATGATAGGAGCGGCGCTTGGCTTACAGCAGTGGTCCTCTACCTTCCTAACGCTGCAACCCTTCAATACAGTTTCTCGTGTACTGACCCCCAACCATAAAACTATTTTCATTGCTACTTGATAACTGTCAGTTTGCTACTGTTAGGAATCATAACGTAAATATCCGATATGCAAAAAATTATCTGATATGCAGGATATCTGATGTATGACCCCAAAGGGGTTGTGACCCACACACAGGTTGAGAACCACTGGGAGAGATGGAGGGAAGGCTAACAGCAAAGTTGAGCACTGGAAGGGGTTACTACACATTACATATTTGAAATGAGGAACCATACTCAGGAGTTGAATGCCCACAAGTCCCTTCTCCATTCATTCCAGCTCACTGCCTCTCACTCCTGAATGCATGAGAATCACCTGGGGAGCGGTTTTTATATTTAAAAAATAGTGTTTTGATTACAACACAAAAGAGTGTGCATAGCAGGATTGAACCTTATACCTAACAATAGCTAAATTGTGTGTGGTACTACATGCCTGTAATCCCAGCATTTGGGAGGTTAAGGCAGGAGGATTGCCCTGAGTTTGAGGCCAGTTTTGGGTATATTATGAGTTCCAGGTTAGGCTGAGGTACAATGTGATACCTTGCCTCAAAAAGGAAAAGAAAGAAGAAGAAAGACAGTGAATCTTTCTGGGGAGGGGAGAAGGTAAATATTTTGCTATGTATGTCTTACACATTTAAAAATAAGAATTTGGAGGTTTGGGGATATGGTTCAGTAGTTAAGAGCACGTGCTCTGCAATCAGAACCAGAGTTCAGATCCCAGCTCCCATGTAACAAGCCAGGAATCTCCACCAATGCCTGTAAGCCCAGCTCTGAGGGGGCTGAGAGAGTGGAACTGTTGGAACATTCTAGTGTCAAACCAAGCCAAAAGGCCTCTGCACATAGAGTGCACACACCTATGCACACATGCACATACACTCACACACAGAGAGACATACAGAAATTAATCTTTTAAAAGAAAATTTAGCCAGGCAGTATTGGCACATTCCTTTAATCCCAGCACTCAGGAGGCAGAAGCAGGCAGATCTCTGTAAGTTTGAGGCCAGCCTGGTCTACAGAGGGAATTCCAGTACAGCCAGGACTGTTACACAGAGAAACCCTATCTCGAAAAACAAAAGCAAACAAAAAAGTAAGAAAAAAATAATACTATGGTCTTTGTCTCATCTGTCTAATTAGTAGTTAAGAGACCAGTATCTCACTACATTTCCCAAACTGGCCTCCAGCTCCTGTGTGCCGGCCCACGTCTGTGCCCTGGACTGCTGTGATACCTAGGGCCCCTGTTTAACATCTTATACCTGACCTTGCTGGCCCTGTCCAGCCTGCCCATCTACCTGTCGTCATAGTAGCCATGTGCGTCTGCATTTCCTTCTACTTGCATAGGCAAGTGCAGCTCATGACCAAGCTGTCCCTGCTAAGAAAAGACCCCTCTTAGCCCGGTCAAGACTGTTATCAACCTAGAGACAATCATGGTATGCTGGATTCCAGACTTAAGGTGGCACTGCTCCTGGTAGTCTGAACTGTAAGTCACAGAAATATTTCTGTAAAGAAATATTTCCCACACCTGGACAAAGCCAATTCACTGGTCAAGGCTCTGATATACTCCTGCAGAGATGTCGAGCTGTGTGGTACCTTCCGCAACCCCTTTGCTGCATGTGCCTCCACTGATACACTCAGAATTCTGCTTGCCTCGCATCCACTGCCAAGATGGGGGCCAACACTTGGGTCATACCTTCTGAAAACATCCACCTACTGATTCTACCTTGGATTATGGGAGGAGGCAGCAGGTATCGTTACCAGTCACCCACCACTTGCAGAGTCCCTGACTCTACCCAGCCAATGGGGCCCACAATGGTCTGGTGTGGTCCTGCAAGGCTTCTCAGGCTCATAGCTCTGTGGTCATGGGACACAGAGATTTTTGTGGTCAACTCCCAAGCACCTAGGAGAACATTGGATGAGTGATGAGAACCTGGTTCTTCAGGTTTTTAAATAGCCTTTTAAACTTGTACTGCACATCTCTGGTATAGCCTATGAACTGCTTTCCCCTACATGATTTTATGGGTGTATAGGGTGGAAGAGATAGGAGCTGCCCTATGCTACCCCCCGTCCCCCACAATGTGACAGAATAACAAGGATGGAAGGAAGCATCCTTCCTAAGCCTTCCTAAGGCTGATTCTTTTTTTTTTCTTTCTGAGACATAGTCTCATATAGCCCAGCTTGGTCTTGGACCACACTACATAGCTGAAGATGACTTTGAACTTAAGAGGCCTCTTAAGTACTGGGACTGGGGCTTTCTTGGGAGTTCTGAGAAGCCTCTGAAAGCTTAGTAACAAGGGGACCCAGAAGGACAGCACAGTACAGAGAAAAGCCTTTCTATTGTGAGCTCACCAAGCTCCTTTGTCATCAACTCAGATAAGTTGTCCCTGTGTTTTGGAGTAATTTCTCATGACTGGGGCTGGCAGGAACCCTTCCACATTGCATCCCCTCACCATGTTCTCATTCCTCTTTAGTTTCTTTCCCTTGTCTTTGTTTTATAAAACAGGGCCTGTATGGCTCAGATTGGCCTTGGCCTGCTATGTAGGCTGGCTTTGATCTCCCGCTTATTCTTTCTCCACCTTCTGCCTGCTAGGATTACAGGTGTGTGCCTCCAAACCCAGCTTCTGCTTGCAGCTCTTCTCTTCTGCCTTTGCCACAGCCTCTCGCTGTCTCTTTAGTTGTCTTCCTCCTCTGGAGCCTGGGGTGGTTTCTGGTCCAACCCATGTGTCCTCTTTTTGTTTTTAAATTTTTAACTTTACTTTTATGTAGTGGGTATGAATGAGTATGTATCCACATGTGCATGGGGGTGTGTGTGCACACATGTCTGTACCAGTGCCCATGGGAGCTGGAAGAAGGCATCAGAAGTTGGAGCTGCAGGCAGTTGTGTGCTGCAGTTATGAGCACTGAGAAGTGAGCACAGGTCCTCTGCAGAAGCAGCAATAATGCTTAACAACTGAGCCATTTCTCCAGCCCCATCTTTTTATGTTTGTTTTTTTTTCTTGAGGCAGAGTCTCACACTACATAGCCCAGGCTGGCCTGGATCTCACTGTGTAGCCTAGCCCAGCCTCAAGTTCTCAACCAGATTCTCATCTCAGCTTCCCTGCGTGTTCGTATAACAGGCCTGAGCCATCACTTTGAGATGTGGCCCATGCTTACACAGCTACACAGCTACACAGCTTGGAAAGGGCACACATATGCATGAGAAACTAGAGAGATCCCTTGGGAAGGAGCTTCAGTGTCCCCCAAAGTCTGGAAATAAGCCACAAGCTTAACTGGACTTCCTCCTCAGTTCCAGAGGTCTTTTTCTGCCCCTTTTCTGCCCAGAGAGACCCCTGACAGGCATTGTTGGCCGTGAATTGGGTTCTCTGCTTCCACCTTACCAGAAATGAGTGAGGGTTATAGCTCCACTTCAGATTCACATGCTGAGCACAACAGGAATTGGAATCTCTGTCTTATTTTTTTCTTTCCGAGAGGGTTTCTCTGTAGCTTTAGAGCTATCCTGGAACTAGCTCTCGTAGACCAGGCTGGCCTTGAACTCACAGAGATCCACCTGCCTCTGCCTCCCAAGTGCTGGGATTAAAGGTGTGCGCCACCACGGCCCGGCTTAATCTCTGTCTTATTTAAGGCCACATTCTTATTTTTTAATTTTTCAATTTGTATGTGCATATGCACTTGCAAATGTTGCCACAGTGCATGTGTGGAGGTCAGAGGACAACTCCGAGGGGTCACTTCTCTCCTACTAAGTGGCTTCCTGAGAAATGAACTGTTGGGGACCAGCCTTGACAAAAACACCTCTTACCAGGGTAGGGGTGTGGAAATTTAGAAATATAAGTAAATAATACAGAGACACGTGAAAAATAACAGAACAGAAACCATAGAATGGTACCGGGAGGGCATTCCAGTGAACTCTGAAATCATCCACATTTAATTTTCCATATGCTTTTATACCCAATTCAAAAGGGGGGAGAATGTAACAAAAAACTTCTTTAACATGATACAAAGGGCAACTCAAACAGTTAAGCGCTTTAACACTTTGAGACATCAACTCATTAGCATTCTGTTGTTTAGGCAGTGAAACTACCCTAGACCACCATATCCTGAAGGCCACTTCCCCTGTGACCTCATAATTACTAAAGAAGGAGAAGTACATTTGCATATCCTGACCATCTGTCAGGATGGAATGGATCTATTTGTATGAGCTGTCTTAACGTCAAAAAGAGCAGGTAATGATGTCCTGAGTTGGGACGCGCAGCTACGCTTGTCAACCATTTTGAGCAACCTCCAAACTATCAGACAAGGTAGAAATAGGCTCACATTTTTGGGCCTCCACACCAAACACAGGTCTTTAGGCTTGGCAGCAAACCACTGCCAGCTGAACCATCTCACCAGCCCCTAAGGCCAAATTCTAAAGCCATTAATGCACCCATTTCTATGGAACTAGAAATGCCTAGGACCTTCTTGCTTTCGTGTTGTGATTAAACCCTGGGCCTTACATGTACTACACAAGTGCCTTACCACTGAGCTATATCTGCAGCCCACCTTCTAATATAGTGATATTTTATTTATGTTTTATAAATAAAGCTTGCCTGAAGACAAGAAGGTAAAACTAAGCCACTAGAGGCCAGGGGTGGTGTCACACACCTTTAATCCCAGGATTTGGGAGACAGAGGCAGATGGATCTCTGTGAGTTCAATGTCACCCTGGGCTACACAAGATCAATGCAGAAACAGATCCTGGTCGTGGTGACTCACACCTTTAATCCCAGCACTGGAGTGGACTATAAACCGGGATGAGACAGGAACTTGTTCTCTTTCAGTCTGAGGATTTCTTAGAGCTCTCTAGTGGCTTGGCTGCTTTGCTTTTCTGATCTTCAGGTTAAATCCCAATATCTGTGTCTGGGTTTTTATTATTTGTGCTATATCTTCTATGTTAAATGGATCTAACATTTGCAGGGAGACAACTCTTGCCCCCTTTTCTGTGGGGAAGCAAGACTGAACTGAGGTGCTGTGCACTTTCAATGGTCAAGTAGGGTATCAGGCCTCCTAGAGCCCAAGTTGCTGGAGGGCAATGATCCAGGAATTCTTCCAAGTCCAGGAAAGATGCATACTCATTTCCATGGAGCTCCAGACATCTTGAACATACGTCACTTGGGTATTGAGGCAGCCAACCAAATGGTAACTTGGGATCCCCATAACAGCCTCTAGAAATCAGCTCTGCTCCATTTTAAGTGGCAGCTCTTACATCCTCATCCCCCAGGTTCTGCTTTGATATTTGTCCTATGAGCTTGTCTGTCTTGATCTGGTTTTCGTTTTGTTTTGTTTTCCTGATCTATCTTGTGCCAGGCGGCATCAATTTTGTTTTCTCTCTGCTGACCTGGGAAGCTTTAAGCAAGTCCCCACCCCAAGTTCTCTGAAGGTTGGTGCTTCCCAGCCCCTCAGTGCAGTGCTGCACAAGTGCCCCATCCCTGGTATCCTCCATGTGTTCTATTCCTGGGGTTGGCACCAAGCCCAGGGTTTCCTTCAGCAGAGGGCTTTCCCTGTTGTTAGTACAAGGGCGAATGTCACTCGTTTCAATTTATTGCTCTCCTCTAGGAAGTCGTCTTATCCCTGCAATCCAGCTACACCATGGAGAGGTTAAGCTCCCTCTCCAGCAACAGAAGAAGGACTTCCTAGGTGAACTGTAGACCCTTCCTGAGCCTCTGATGTCTGTCTTGGCACAAACAGATGGCAGGAGGTTTCAGAACTGGGGAGAAGTGGTTGGTGTCCACTCTATTCCTTTTCTTTCCCTTGAAGAGCTTTTTGTAATATTAGGAATCCTTACCATTAGAGCCTAAAGACCTGTGAGGATTTGCTCTGATTTTTGGGAATACCCACAGGAAGTCACACTGTGGACACAAAACAGCAGCCATGTGCCAGCGGTTTCTAGGCTTGCAGTTATGTAAAGGAAGAGAATAAACAAACAGACAAGGTCCCTTTTAAGCTGGATCTTGGAAAAGGAATATAAGTGATTTCTCCAGTGGAGAAAAACACGAGGTTCTGACCCCCCCTGCTGTCACCACATGCCTGTGCCTGTCAGCCAGATGAAAGGGGTACAGAATGTTCCGGGGGAAGAGAGCTCCCAGTAACCTGCATGAAGAGGGTATGGGCAAAGGGTACAGCACGAAATCCCACAGTGGTCAGGAGCTCTGAGATTCTGCAAATGAATTGATAACACCATGATTGTTTCCTCCAGGCTGGACACGATGGCTTCCATCTTGAATCAGAGTAGCTCAGAGAGAGTGGGGAAACACATGAGGCTGTGCCCTTTCTCGGGGATGTATAAACCTGTTAACAATGGCTGCAGGGAGGATGGTATGTCAGCAGCATAGCTGCTACTCACTCAACATTGCTCCTGTAAGTAAACCTGAATAAGCTAATTGGTTCAGCAACAACCAAACCACCTGCTTTCTTCCAGCACCCAGCTCTATTCTTATAGTGGTATCAAACTTGTTGAAGAAATTTTGAGTCTCTCTCTTTCACAGATGCAGTCAGAGTTCAAGAAATTATGCAATTGGTAAAGCTATCTCCCTAATGAGTAGCTGAATGGTATTGGAACCCAGGCCTTGTTTCCAGGGCACACCCCCTTCTGCTTCCAGGGCTTTGGCATCTGCCATTTCTACCTTCTCCATGGACTATACCCACTGTACTTTTCCCCACATGCATGTTAATAAGACACTTGTGTCTATGTAAAGAGAGCAAATTTGAACAAGTTTTATCAAAAAGGGGATTTATAAAGATGGAGGCCTCACAAAATCCAGCGATAATGCAAATGGACCTTAGAAACAAAGGTATATATCATTTGATATGCCTGGGATTCCCTCCTAACTCTATCCCAAATTCTCTGGGAAAGTTCATGAGAGGTGATCTCGTACAGCCAAAACAATAAAGAGTGCAGAGATAACCTAATAGCTGTTTACCCATAATGCTCTTCTTGGTTGCTCTATAAACATGAAACATGTATGCCACCTCCCATAAATACAATTAGAAACATGCCTACCTCAACCAAATCCATGGATAACTAACTGCAAGTCATAAGCAACTACTAATCCGGATATGATGGCTTCACATGGAGATACCCCATCTACCTCTAATTCAGTCACAATAATATGTGACCCCCTGGAATCTTGCAATCTCTGATAAATGTAGCTTTCACCAATAGATTAATATGTAACAGTACATAAATAAACACTTTCAAAATTCCCTTTCAGGGACGAAGGCACACATTGATCTATCACTAAATCTGA
Organism: Ellobius talpinus; assembly: GCA_001685095.1. Classification (NCBI taxonomy): domain Eukaryota; kingdom Metazoa; phylum Chordata; class Mammalia; order Rodentia; family Cricetidae; genus Ellobius; species Ellobius talpinus. The sequence continues at coordinate 10,017 of LOJH01017609.1, forward strand.
GAATGTATCCTTTCACCTGGATTGGGATGACAGAAATAAATCTCAGGTATAGGAAAACCCATGGGAGTCTTTTGCTTATTCTGTTCTTACTTAACCAGGCTGTACTTAGGCCAGGATTGTGCTCAAAATGAGGTTAAGTTTGGAAATGCATTTGAATTTCCCGGATGGCCAGCGGGGTCTGCAAAATGCACCAGTATACCCCTTCCATAGCCCTGCACTAAGAGATTTGGCCTAATTAACAAGGCGTCTAGCAACCCAAGGCCAAATCACCAGGAGAATGCAGTGTGCCATTCAGGAAAAACGGGGCTATCAAAAGAATTCTGTTTGTTGTGCCCAATAACTAATCCACTTTAGAACATTTACTAAAAGGCCCCTTTTATAATTGTCAATCCTTCTTCTGTCCCCTAGAGACGTGTGCATCTCTCCTACAACTCAGGAGTGGCTTTCCTAACAACCTGTGAGACAGTCCTTGGAAACCTAATTGTCAGGAACAATAGGGCCTCTGTCTGTCTGCCCCCATGTTGGTAGGACAGAAATCTAATTCCAGCCAGCATGCACACTTGACCCAATCACATTTCTATTGATCAGTCTTGTGTAATTTTTTTTACTTCCTTGATGTTATTCCACCCCACCCTGTTTCCTCCTGTATTTCCCCATTCTCCCAATCTTCTCTGTCCAAATGGAAACAAAGCTCAGCTCGTTCCTTACCGTCAGCAGTTAGTGGGTAAACTCTGTTTACAACACTGTGTCTGGCTTCATTTATCTTTGACACTACTAAAAGCACAGATTTCTACACTCAGTGTTTCTGAGGCTGGAAATCTAGCGATAGGCTTGAGAAAATCCTGTTCACAATCATTCGCAGGTTTTGCTGATGTGCTGATCCAGAATTACTGCTCTGGATGGTCAATTATGATCCTGGTTCACCAGATGTGATTGCCTACTGACAAAAACGCTCTAAATCTTCATTTGAATGAAAACTGGTTTCACGTTGGGAGATCTCCCAGTAATAAGTGTTAATAACAGGTAGTCAAAATCTTGTCATTGGTCTCCTTTCTCTTCCCTTCTTTTTGCTAGTGCTGGGGCTGGAGCTCCTGGTCTTGCGCACGCTAAGCAAGTGCTCTACCATGGCTGCAGCTTCTATTTCTTGGCACTCTAAAGATGCGGCTCATTCCCTCTGCCCTTCTGCTCAAGACCCTCTCCATCAGAGACCTGAAAGGAAATAGAAGCTGAGCTCAGTACTGGTTTGCTTGATTTTTATTTGTTCATGGCGCTGAGGACTGGAAGCTGGTAAGAACTCTGACACTGAACTACATGCCCAGCTCCAGGACTTCTCTTTCAGTCCTGGGAACCATAAGTAACTGCTTCACTGCCACATCTTACAAAATGTCAACTCCCTTCCTATCAACGGAGGCTAGAGGATTGCTGTCTTTATCAGTTCCACATATTCAGGGTTTGTAATTTGCCATGCCTCATTTCTGGATTGGTTATTCTTTTTGTAACCAAATGTTACATTTGTGAGTGCAAAGGCAAAATAAACAAACGAAAAGCACAGCCAAGATAAAAAAAAAGAGCAGAGAAACATTTATTACTCAAAGCAGATAGGAGACCATGAGTTCTTAGCCAGCATGGCTTTGGGATTGACCTGATTTGGGGCAATGGAGAATGAAGAAATGGCAGGACACATCCTGAAAAGCTGGGATTGCATGGGCCTTGCACCCTGATGGAGAGCCAGCAGCAACAGCCTGGAAACTCAGCACGTTTATCATACACAGCAGTAATGGGAGGCCCCTTAGCTAACCTCGGTAGGGGAGCTCTGTAGGGAGCAGTCTCAGGCTGCAGTCACTGGGGTGGAGGAAGCTGTCTTGACATTTTCCACGCCCACTAGTAGCATCATTCCCATGAGTCTGAGACATTGGGGTCCTTGACATGGCTGTGCTCATGTCATTCATGCTCATTCACACAGGGTATGCTCTTTCCCTACACATGGCAGTTAATTCCAAAGTACTGCCTTCTTTGAACAAAGGAATGAGGGTTTAGGGAGCCTATAGAGTCATATAGGAAAGCACTGTCGCGGGGGCAATATTTGTGTGCCTGCTCAGTTAAGGAGCGCAGTCCCAAGTATGCTGTTTAAAAGCATAATTTAGGGCTGAGAGATGGCTCAGAGGTTAAGAACACTGACTGTTCTTCCAGAGGTCC
>LOJH01017610.1:0-18095 GCA_001685095.1 Ellobius talpinus
CTGGCCTCAAACTCACAGAGATCCGCCTGCCTCTGCCTCCTGAGTCCTGGGATTCAAGGCATGCACCACCACACCCAGCCCCCCCATTATTTTAAGGTTAAAAATTTTATGTGTGTGTGTGTGTGTGTGTGTGTGTTTCGGTTTTTGCATGTGTGTTCAGGTGCCCGAAGAGGGTAGCAGGTGTCTTGGAGCTGTAGTTCCAGCCAGTTATGAGCCACCCTGTGTAGGTGCAAGAACCAAATGCTAATCCCCTACAATGGTGGTTCTCAACCTTCCTGATGCTGTGACCTTTTAATACAGTTCCTCATGTTGTGGTGACCCCAACCATAAAATTATTTTCATTGCTACTTCATAACTGTAATTTTGCTATTGTTATGAATTGTAATGTAAACATCTGGTATGCAATTGGTCTTGGGTGAGCCCTGTGAAAGGGTCGCTCCATCCAAAGGAGTTGCAAACCTCTAGTTGAGAACAACTGCTCTAAAAAGTGCATCCAGGGCTTGTGAGCCCTGAGCTTACTTTACCCTTCTTTCCTCATCCTTGAGCAGGGCCTGTGTGAACTAAAACCTCCATTCTAGGAAAGCTTCCTGCCTGTGTCTTTGCTAGCTTCCTCTTCATGTCCTCCCTTGTCTCTCATGAACATAATCCCCAAAACTCTTGATGAAATGTTTGTTTTTATCATACTTTTACATTATTATTAATTTATTATTATTATTATTATTAGGCTTTTGGTTTTCGAGACAGGATTTCTCAGTGTAACAGTCATGGCTGTCCTGGAACTTGCCTTGTAGACCAGGTTGGCCTTAAACTCACAGAGATCCACCTGTCTCTGCCTCCCAAGTGCTGGGATTAAAGGCATGTGCCACCACTGCCCAGCAATTTCTTTTAAAGCACTGAAGGCCACAGGCATGGTGGCACATACCTTAAACCCCAGCACCCCAGAGCAGAAACAAGCAAATCTCTGAGTTCAAGACCAGCCTGGTCAACAAAGTGAGTTTCCAGACCCCCAGGACTACATAGAGAGACCCTGTCTAGAAAACAGACAAACCCTCACCATTTATCATTTATTATGTGCATATATAAATGCACACATGAACATCACAGGGTGTGAAAGTCAGAGGACACTTGCAGGAGGAGTTGGTTCTTCCTTCTACTTGATGGGTTGTGGAGATCAAACTCAGGTTGTCAGCCTTGGAGGCAAGTGCATTTATCTGCCACGCCATCTTGTAAGCCCCATATTTTTAATTTCTAAGAGCTCTTCTTTCTCACTCCTTTTTAAAATTGACACATTGTTTCAATGTCACAGGTCAGTGGTTGGTCTCTCTGGGGATACCGATAGTTTTTGTGAAGTTTTCGTCTCCCCCCACCCTTATAGTGCCTACTTATGCAAATTCTGTTTGTTTTTAAATAAAAAAGTTGTGGTTTTGTTTTCTGGTTGTTTTTTTTTTTGAGACAAGGTCTCACTATGTAACCCAACCTGGCCTCAAACTCACAATATAACCCAGGCTTAAATGACCCTTCTGCCTCAACCTCCCAAGTGCTGGGATTGCTGGCCCGAATCATCACATCTAGTTAAACTCTTGGTTGTTGTTTGTTTTATTTTGTGCTTTCTGAGAATTCTGGGTGTGTGTGTGTGTGTCTGTGTGTGTGTGTGGTTTTCGGAGTGGGGAGCAGGAGTGGGGGCAGGGTCTCTATATGTAGCTTCCTGCTGGCTTGGAACTCTCTATGTCGTTCAGGCTGACTTCAAACTCACAGAGACTCACCCGCCTCTGCCTGCTAAGATTAAAGACCTGCACCACAACTACCCCTATTACCTCCCGCTGCTTTCTGGAAATTCCTGCAGGTAGGAAGCAATTATCACCTTCAATACTCACTATAAAGTGACCCAACTGCCATGCTTTAGGAACCCCTCCCCACCATTCATTCTGAGAGAGCTGGGTTCTCCAGAGGAGAATATCCTATCCTTTGTCTGAAGGATAAGTGGATTGAGCTAGTGTTGAGTTTTAGGCAGAGATGGAAGGTCTTAGAGTCTGAGGTTCCTGATGTACAGAGGTCACTATGACAGCTTGTCCTCAGGCATGCTTGGCATCTCCAAATGTCTGCTACAGTGTAGGCAGGTGCCTGGCGACAGGAGCTGGGCAGAGGAGCCATCAGTTATGAAATGCTTGCTTGCTTGCTTGCTTTTGGAGACAGTGTCTCATGTACAAGCCTGGCCTCAAACACTATGCAACAGAAGCCAACCTTGAACGTCTGTATCTTGCCTCGCCTCTGCTGAGTATTGGAATTACAGGCCTGCCCCACCATACACATTTCAAAATGCCTATGAAATACACTTTCAAGAAACATCTCTGTGTTCACCTCCATAGTCAGCTCCGCTTCTCAAGATGCCTGACGACAGACATTCCTGGGTGGTGCAAGGTCCCATTCCAGCTCCTGACTCATTCCTTGGCTCTGCTGTACCACTGAGCACTCCTACCTATCCACCCTCGTTCTCTGGGAAGGTAAACAGGACTCTGGGTGTGAGGGACACTAAGCAGATTTGAGGATGAGCTGCTGCAGTGAAACTTGTCTATGTAGGAAAGTTCAGACCTTCACTTTCCTCTGAAATCTCAGCATCAGCCCCTGAAGCCCAGGGATACCCAGAAGAAGGTAAATAAAAGGCTATACCCAGGTATAGCCAAGAGGAAGGGACCTTCAAAATGCTCTGTTATCATGGTTTCCTGTTCTGTTCCAGATTCTCATGTTCTCATACTCTCTTTTCTCCCTCCCACCATTTCAATAGCCTGTATCATCTCTGCACTATAATTCTCTGTATCAGTTTAATCTATATCTACTATATCTGTCCATCCATTCGTCTGCTTCTCCCCTCTGTTTTCCATTTCATGTCTTGTCCTTTTATGTGTTCAGAACTCTTGGACACTACATGCTCTGTGGCAGCCTCCCTCCACTTGTTTTCTTCCCAAGGACCCTAACTCTACAGGTGAGCTTGGGAACACACTGGACACTTGAGGTACAGTTGAGTAGTATCACAATGTCCCTTGATAGAAGGAAAGTAGACCTGTAGCCTGGTCACCAAGAGCAGTTTCTCCTCCACCCTGTTCTGCCCCTCTGGGCACCCCAATGAAAAAGCAGCTCTTGCTTTGGAATCCCGGAGTTCTGCTACATACCTGGCGCCCAGCCTCGTTGTTGTGGCGATTCATGGCAGAGCGGGCATCTGGCCGGTTCTCCCTGGCATCGGCAAACTCCCGAGACACCATTCCACCAAACTCAATGTCCTCACTACAGCCGCCCCACTTCCAGCCCTCGCCTGGGGAGCCCTGGAGGCGGCTACTGCACCCACAGATGGCTGCTGAGCCCTCTGCACACGAGCGTGTCACTGCGAAGGCCACTCCAGCAGAGGCAATGGCATGGACAAAGGCTGACTCCCGGGTGGCTGCAAAGGAAGGAGATGGCAGTTAAGGAGGCCCGGTGAGGAGGGCTGCAGTCCAAAGGCAAGAATCCAAGAATCAGGACTGAGAACTCAGCACATACAGGATCTTACCATCATGCTCCTAGGGGTCTTCTCTGAAGAATATTGGCCCTAATCACCCATTTCCCAAGTGTTTTCCCTAAGTGCATTTGGGTGTGTGTGTGCACGCACATGTTTTGTTAAGACAGGGTCTCACTGTAGAGCAATGGCTGGCCTGGGATTCTCTATGTAGACCAGACTGGCCTCAAACTCACGGAGATCTGCCTGCCTCTGCCTTCTAATTGTTGGGATTAAATGCATCATCACCAGGCCCAGTCCTAAGTTTTTTTTCCCCAGTAGTTTCAGGTCTTACACTGAGTTGGTGTTTGTGTGTAGAAGACAGGAGTCTGGTTTCATTCTTCCATGTGTGGTGGCTATTGATATCCAGTTTCCTAGCACCATTTATCAGAGATTGTATGTTCTTTATACATTTTCTGAGAAACAATGTGTGTAAATATGTGGGTTTATTCCTCGAGGCGCTACTATTCTGATCCGTCCGCTCGTGTCTGCTCTATACCAGCGCTGTATGACTTTGGTTACCATAGCTCTGCAATGTGCACAATGAGACATTTTCAGTCATAAATAAGAGTGAGATCTTGCTACTTGCACCCAAACTGACAAACCCAGAGAACGTTACACTGAGTGAATGGGCCAGGCACAGAAAGACGGGGTGGAACCTAAAAGCATCATTTCATAGCAGGAAGTAGAATGGGTTAGCTAACAGAGACCCGGGATGGCAAGACGAGGTCGAGAGAGCTTAACCACTGGGTCTAAACTTCAGTTAAAGAGGAGGAAAAGGTTCCGGTATGCTTCTGAACAGTAGTATGTGGAGAGTGGAAAACACATTGTATCTTTTTAAAAATGCTTAAGTCGGGCAGTAGTGGCACATGCCTTTAATCCCAGCACTTGGGAGGCAGAGGCAGGAGGATCTAAGTGAGTTCGAGGCCAGCCTGGTCTACAAAGCAAGTTCCAGAACAGCCAGGACTGTTACACAGAGAAATCCTGTGTCAAAAAAGAAAAAAAAGCAATGCTTAAAAGGGCTTATGAACATTCTCAGTGAACATGCTAAGAACCCCGACTGAATCATTTTTAATATAATCCTATACTGAAATATCACACAGCACCTTAAAATACATACAATTATGTAATAAAAATAAATAGAGTGCTTGCCTAGCATGCAGGGAGCCCTAGGTCCTTATCCTTAGTCTCACATAAACTGGTCATAGTTGTGCACTCTAATTCCAGCATCAGGGAGGGGGAAGCAGGAGGATCAAAAATGCAAGGTCATAGAGGCTAGCTTAGGCTACATGAGATCTCCTCAAAAATCAGATAAAATATAATAATGTGCTACAGTGGGAAGAGAACCAGGTTGGCGTGCCAAAGGAGCCTGGGACCAAGCCCCAGCCCTGCCTGTAATGAGATGGTGAAGACACACAGGCCTATAATGGAATCCCAATGACTCCAGAGGTGGCGACTGACAAGTGACACTTCAGGTTCATCCTTAGCTGCAGACAGTTCAAGGCTAACCTGGGCTACAGGAGACCCTGCCTCAGAACAAGATAAATTAGATCTTTAACACTATAAATAAACAAAGGTAATAAAAGATTTTGAAATCTGCACTTAGAAGAGAGGCAGGAGGATTGCTTTGAGTTCAAGGCCAACCAGGACAGCTCTTCTGGGGTGTTAAGTTGCCCATATTTGGAATTAGCTAAAACTGAAGCTGCTGGGTACACCTGGGAGGGATTTTTGGCTTGTTTTGTTTTTCAAGTCAGGATTCCTCTGTGTAGCCCTGTAGCCCTGGCTACCTGCCCTGGAATCAGCTCAGAGATCTACCTGCATCTGCTTCCTGAGCACTGGGATAAAAGCCATACACCACCACTGCCTGGTTTTTTTTTTTTAAAGATAGGGCCTCTCTTTCTACATAGCCCTAGCTACCCTGGAACACACTGTGTAGACCAAGCTGTCCTAGAACAGACAGAGATCCGCCTGCATCTGCCTCCTGAGTGCTGGGATTAACAGTGTGTGCCACCACCACCTGGGATTTTTCTTGAGTGTGTCATTTAAGGTCAGAAAACACACCCAAATCTGGGCTACACCTTCTGGGAGCAGCCTATATAAAGAACACGAAAGAAGGAAGCTTACTCTTGCCTGCTTGCTCTCACTCTCATTGGTAAGTCCATTCCTTCACTGGTATTAGAGCCTACTTCTCTGGGATTCCAGCATATACTGAAGACCGCTGAGACATCCAGCCTTGTGAACCAGACAACTATTGGGTTCTTGGACTTTCTGTTGGAAGACAGTCATTGTACTAGCCAGACCATAGCCTGTCAGCCACTACTAAATCCCATTCTAATATATAGAGAGATCATTCTACCGCTTCTGTTTTCTAGCGAATCATTGGATAAAACACCAGGGTTCCAGAAGGACCCAGTCTGAAGATCAGTACCACGAGTCACAGCGCAATGCAAATCAATAAGGCGCTATCTCATGCACACTTGGGAATGACTGAGAATGAGGATTAGTAAGGCAGTGAAGGAAATGCAGCCTTGCACAGGAGGTGGGTGGGAGGAAAATAGCCATCATGTGAGAGTCAGTTTGGCGATACAGGACTCCTGCTTATCAGAGGCTTTAGTTACCTATAGCTTGTTGCAATTTGAAAGCATTGCATGGAACATTTGGGGGCCTAGAGAGAGAGAGCTAGTGGAAGTCTGCTTGTCTAGTTTGAGTGGGGCACTAGTTTCCATCCCCAGCACCACGTACACAAGACATACACAAGGAAAATTCCAGAAATAACAATGACTTTTAAAATTGCATATTTGTTTTGGTTTGGTTTTTTGAGACAGGGTTTCTTTGTAGCTTTGGAGCCTGTCCTGGAACTCACTCTATAGACCAGGCTGGCCTTCAACTCACAGAGATCTGTCTGTCTTAAATTGCATATTGTTTCGAGCCCTGTGGTGAAGTCTCATATTGTCCTGTGCTGTTCCTTCCTGAGACATACCTAACCCTTGTGCAGAGTATCCATGTTACATGTATGTAACTCACACTGTAGTCTCTCAGGGTGTCTGGGGACCAGATAGACAGTCACCAGTTCCAACATCACAATGCTTGTGACTAAGCCATTCTTGTTTTACCCAGTGGTGGCTCTGAAATCAAGAGCGGTAAAACTGGCAATCTAGATATGCCCAAGAAAAACCATGGAGTAAAAGAAAGTTCCCAACTTAGTAAAAGGAAAGAGAAACCACATGTTGAAGCTATAAAGACTGTCAAGAACTAATCCACCAGTGGAACGCAGAAGGTGGAAAAGGTGAGAAGAAACATTAGTTTTATCACCCAGCTACAAAAACAGGTAGACCAACAGCCCATAAAGAAAACTTATCAATGAGAGAGACAACGTAACTCACCACAGCTATGCTATAACTGTTCTGTTTGGATTGGCCATTAAATATTACTGTGCCTAACATAACATGAAGCTTTGCCACAGGCCTGCGTATACAGGAAAGACAACCACCTAGACTTTGGCATCATCCCTGACTGCAGGTCTAGACCAGGGGCCTCAGAACGAGTGGGCAAAGCGCAAGGGTGGATCTTGAAATGATCAATCAAATCATATTGACTAAAAAGACAGAAAACAACAAAAAAAATCAGAGGTGAATAGTATTCCACTTTTTACAAATGCACAAAAATTTCATTATACCTTCATCTGTTGATAGACAACTATGTTAATTACAATTATTTGCTATAGTGATTAAGCAGCAATAAACATTTGGCATGCAAATATCCTTATGGCTGAGTTTGGAATTCTCTGAGTATAGGTCCTGTTATGGTTTTTGACTCTTTAAGAGGCAAGCCACGCCCACTCCCAGTGACCCTGCCCACCTCCCGCGCCATCTTGACTCTGTCCGCCTGTTCCGTCGGCATGCGTGCCCCTCTCCCCTCTCCCCTTTCTCTTTACTTCCCCCTTCTCTCCTTCCCTCTCTCTCTCCTTCCCCCCTTTAAGTAATAAATNAGTAATAAATATACAATTCTATTCCATACTATGTGTCTGCCCACATGTCTCCCATCCACGCGCCACCGCCGCCGCTGCCGGGACCCTGCGCCGCCTTGGGATTTACTGCCGCCTGCCCACTACTCGCAAGCGGAACCGGCCTGCCCACCGCGGCAGCTCGGACATTTATAAAAGGTCCATCAGTGGAAACGGTGGAGTCACATGGTAGTTCTACTTTTGAGAATCCTCAAAGTGATTTCTATAACAAGTGTATTAACTTGCACCTCCCCCAACGGTGAATAAGAGCTCCTTATGGGAGAAGGCGCCCTCTCCTCTACTTGATACACCAGATAAGGAGGGCTTGTTGTATGATGAGCCTGGTATTCTGAGCAGGAAGGATGTGCTTCTGACATGTTGACTAGCAGAGATTTCACAAACCTGTCTAGAAACCATTCCAGACCTGTAGGGGGAGCTATACACAGGCTCTCTCGGGCTGGGGACCCTCTAGAAGAAGTGGGGTGGTGTCACTGAGCTCCTGCATAGAAACTCCCAATCACCTCTGGGGATTATGAGACTTTACAGAGAGTTGTGGTCTCCTCAACGCCTCCTCCACACATCAAGAGCTGTCCCTCTGGGCGACAAGCGGGCAACTATTTCCCATGCTTCCACAAGCCATAGCTAAGAGGTTAAACTCATGGGACTCTGTGTGTTTCAAAGGCAGGGAAAGAGGAACTGGGAACAACTACACACATTCAGACTTGCCCACACATTAAGCACACATCCACACACACAGAACAAAGAATGTACATTTGCTTTCATACAAAGAACACAGTGTGAGCTGCCGTTGCCTCTAGCTGGCTGGCAAAGACCTCATGGAGCTGATGGCCCTCCCTATGGATGAGCACCTCTCCCTGATGGCCCTTGGCAGACTCCAGCCACTCTGTCCCCAACCTGGGGTACTGCCAGAGCCTAGACAGCTACTGTTACCATCTAGGAGCCCAGCCTCTTCCCACTACTTCCCACTTCTTGGCTGGCCAGAAACAGTCACTCTGGACACCAGAAGATGACCACAGAGTCCATCTTTGACCAGCACCACAGAGAAGCTCCTAGTTGGACCTGCCATCCCGCCTTCAGTTGCCTCCACTCCCAGGCACGCAGCTGCCCAGCTCTGAGCCCAGGGCCAGTGCCATTCATGGTCCTGCTAAAGTTATGTAAAGCTTCCTTGCTGCTGGCCTTGCTTTCCTCTTCTCAGCCACTCACTGGCCTCTTTGCCATAGTCAGCCTTGTTCTTCCCTGGGCTAAGGATGCCCCTGCTCCTCTCTGCAGCATGGCAGCCTGACTAACCTGGGCACTGTCTAACCAACATGTGGCTTCTGGCTCCCTGGAATGCCAGCTGTGGCTATTCCTCAACAGGAATTCAGTCTGCTGGATTAATTTCCAGCTCAGACCATCTCCAAGGGTGGGGACTGAATCTTGTCCACTGTGTATTTCCATTCCAGAACACAGGTTACCGCTTAGCTGTCTGTGATATCAAGAAGAAGGGCAGAAGTTCTGGGCTGAAAGGGCAGTAAGTCTACCCTGGGGAGGCAGCCCCCACCTGGGACCCTACCACATTGTGTGCTCTTGAATGGAACTGGAACCACAACAGACATTCCACTCATTCCCAGTTTTGGGGGCTTTTTTGGGGAGTGGGGGGGAGTGTGTGGTTTTCAAGGCAGGGTTTTTCTGTGCAACAGCTCTGGCTGTCCTGGAACTCGCTTTGCAGAACAGGATGGCCTCAAACTCACAGAGATCCACCTGCCTCTGAGTGTTGGGATTAAAGGTGTGCATGCCCCCCTTCCCCACATTCTTGAAAAGCCCTCCACCCTGTTTTCCTTTCCTAATAACAAATGTCAAGTCCAGGGACAGCCTGGAGCTGAGGTGCCGTGAGTAAACACCAGCCTCACTAAATACACCCACTACCCCTCCTGCCCTCTGCTCAGCACGGCTCTATCCTTATTTTTTCTATTTGTTTTTTTTAGGCAGGGGCTCGTTTGCCTGCAGCTTCCCTAGGATGACCCTGAACTCCACCAGGTGCTGGAATTACACCTGTGGGCGACCACACCTGTTTTAAATAGTGCTGGATAGAACCTGGGGATTTATCCATGCTAGGCAAAGACTATACCAACTGAGCTGCATCTCCACCCCTATTTTATCTTTGAAGGAGTTAAAGGACACCAGACTCCCGGTGCCTCTAAGGCTTTTGCCTTCTATGTGTCTTTCTGCAGAGAGTCTGGGGCCAGAGCCCTTGAAGTACCTTCCTCCTGGGTACGAGTCAGAATCCAGTGTCTCTGTCTGCACCCTCACATTCCAAGTCTGAAGGCAGCCCTGGGTTACCTTATCCAGCCCAAGTGTCACCCAGATGCCCTTCCCCCTCCCTTCTTGGCTCTAAAAGATAAAGGGACCAGCACTCTGGGCCTTGCCCTTGCCCTGCCCAGAACAAGGGCTTCAGGCTACCAGCTTATCAGGACCCAAGCAAACAGTAGACACACTTGAGGGGAAGGGTGCTCAGGAGCCAGAGAGAGCAACTCAGAGTTTAGACTTTTAGAGGACAGCAGCTCATTCCTGCTCAGCTCCGTCATCAGTCAGCTGGAAAGTGCTCTCTTTGCCACTGGACCTCAATTTCCCCTGGTGTCAAATGAGGAGGTGGGGCTCCTGATCAAGCCAGGGCAGGGTAGGCTCTGGAGCTGACTTTCAATTGGCTGGGGAAGAAATAAAGACCAGAATCCTCTACAGATAGGTCCAGAAACTCCATTGGAGAGGCCAGGAGAGGAACTGCAGGCTGCAAAGCCCACCGGCCAGATGAACATGAAATGGTACATTATGACAAACGAAGGTCGAATGCAAGCTGCAGCCACAGAGTTTTAAGCAGTTCCTTCCCCAAGATGCTGGTCAGTGATGAGGGGGAACTATTTGACTCTATGTAAGAGAAATCTGGCACACGCCTTTGTTTTTATTTTTGCTTTGATACAGGTTTTCATAGCCCAGGCTGGCCTGGAATTTGTGCTCCTCCTGCCTCCCTCTTACGCACCTGGATTGCAGAAATGCTCCACCACACCCATCTGACCGACACCACCTCAAGCAAGGGATGGAGTTCACATTCCTAACAGGGACTAGATACCATCTGCCTCCCAAGAAGGACTGCCTTGTCTTCAAGATTTTCTTGCTCTAAATGTATTGTCTGCATTTGAGGGTTTGGAGGCAACTGCTAAAGCCTGATTAAGGTTCTCCCTTCATAGTGGAGTTCAAGGGACACGGAGGCACGAAGTAGGTCATCCAAGTCACACTGGCTTTCGTGACAGATCAGCTTTTTGTTTTTGTTGTTCTGTTTTGTTTTTCAAGACAGGGTTTCTCTGTGTAACAGCACTAGCTGCTCTGGAACTTGCTTTATAGACTATGCTGGCCTCGGACACACAGAGATCTGCTTGCCTCTGCCTTCCAATTCTGGGATTAAAGGTGTGCGCACAAGATCACAGTTTTGGCTGGGCAGTGGTGGCGCACGCCTTTAATCCCAGCACTCGGGAGGCAGAGGNGAGCTAGTTCCAGGACAGGCTCCAAAGCTACAAAGAAACCCTGTTTCAAAAAACCAAACTGTGATATATATCACAGTTTTGATGACTACAGTGTGACCTTGTGCCCCAGCAGTGTGGAAGGCGGTGTGAGGGGACCCGAGAGTTCTACACCACTCCTGCAATGCTTCTCTATGTTTAAGATATATTTAATAATAATCAAGAACATGTCTGTAGGATACCCAGAAAAAAGGCTCCAGAATGTTCAGGTGATGTCCTATGATGGCAAGGATTTTAATCCAGCAAGACTGGTTCCACCCAGGAATCAGGGGCAAGACTTAAGATTCACATACTTTCAGGGGTCTTGGGAACAGACATGTTTTCTCAGAGAAGAAGTCTATTACTTTCATCAGACTCATACAGGGTTTTAGAAAAACACTGTGAATGAACCCCTGTCCCAGAGCTATCTCCCTTGCAGAGAGAGAATGGGAATAGGGCTCTCCCAAGACCCTGGGGGAAGACACAGTGGCCTAGCCATCATTTACAAGTCTTCCGCCACAGCAACACCTTTGTTAGCGGTTTCAGCTTCTGTTGACTCAGTGGAGGTGGCCAGCAGAAAGGGGACAGCTTCCAGGTGAGGGAAGCCTTCACTCCTGGATATAAGTGAACCAGTTTCGGTAGTAGCCACATGCCTCATTTCGAATGGGTGTTGGACCTCGGATGAAGAAGAGGTGGGTGCCTGTGGGCTGCTGAGCCCAAGACTTACAGGCAAGGTCTGCCAATTTGGGGGAGTCATATGAGGCAGAGCTGAGATGAGATTTGGAGGCTGGATATCTACTATCTTCAGTCCCAAGACTGCCTATTCATCAGGTATAGGTAAAGATAAAGAAAAGGGATTCCTTGAAGAAATTGTTCTATAAGAGAAGCAAATTCCAAGTCAGGTGTCATGGCTCGTGCCTGAAATCCCAGCATCAGGAAGGTTGAGGTGGGAGGGTTATGAATTGAGGCCAGTGTCTCTTCAGTCAGATCCTGGGAGGTGGGGAGTGAATTCTGCTTGAAGAAACAATCCCAGAGACCAGCCTTGCTGTGGTCTTACTGGGTTTAAGCAAAGTATTACTTATCTAGATGTTCTTCAGGCCCGTCCATCTATTTCATTATCGCCCGCCCATCCTCCACCAAATACCATCCTTTCAGTTATCTGTCTACTATCCGCCTATCATCTACCCATTATCCACCTACCACCCATCCATTATCCTCTATTCCTCCAGCAATCTACCACCCATCTACCCAGCCACCCAACTTCCCAGAATATGAGCGCCCATAATGAGCTAGGCCAGAACTCGAAATGCGAGATGAGTAATACTGAAGGTGTCTACTCTCAAGAACCAGGGATGAGCTGAGCACGGTGGGGCATCCTTTTTCTACTCTCAAGAACCAGGGATGAGCTGAGCACGGTGGGGCATCCTTTTTCTACTCTCAAGAACCAGGGATGAGCTGAGCATGGTGGGGCATCCTTTTTCTCATTTGCTTCAGTTATTTTGGTTCTATGTGCGCTGAATGTGTTTGGCCTGCATGTGTGTCTGTGTGACGGTGTCAGGTCCCCTGCAAGTGGAGTTACAGACAATTGTGAGCTGCTACGTGGGCACTGGAATTGAACCCGGTTCCTCTGGAAGAGCAATCAGTGTTCTTAACTGCTGAGCCATCTCTCCAGTCCCCAGGGGTGGTGCATTCTTAATCCCAGCAGCTGGAAGGTAGAAGCAGGAGGATCAGTTTAAAGTCATCCTGTATGTATGTGTGTGTATGTTTACCTACTATTAATAGGTTGATGTTAATCTGTACCTTTAAATTCAGTACTACTTTTATTTTTTTAGAAGAAATTGGGGGCACCAAAGTTTGGTGCACATATATTTAGGATAGTATGTTATGTTATGTGTTTAGAGCCAGCTACCTGTTGAAGCTACCCTGCATGGGGCTAGAACCAGAAAATCCCAGGAGGCAGAGGGGTACCCTTACCTATGCCACACTGCACCGTACACCCACTACACCCCTCCGAAGACATACAGAAGGATTAGGGTGAGCAGCCTGGCCTGAGTGTGTTAGGCACCACTCTCTAGATGTTGTCCTGTTCCCTTAATTTCCAGGCTCCAAATGAGAGATCACTCCCCTGCCCATAGGTGGGAAGAAGGAAGAAGAGGGCCAATCCCCTTAAAGCCCAACTATGGCACAGCCATAATTGTTCAGACTGACCATAGTCTGCAGGCTATGGGAGCATCACCTCACTTGGGAGCGTCAATCTCCTGCCGCCCTGTGGAAGGACAAACCATCCTTCCTTTTCCCATCCTGATGTCTGAAAGTGCTTCCAGAACATTCGGTGGGTGGGCACCCCTTCCCCCTCCAGCGTTCAGCACAGCAGGCAGAGGGCAGACAGGAGGGTCGGTGCAGTCCCAGCTGGTAGCTTGCAGCCCCAGGCCCCGCCCTGGCGCCTCCCCTCCGAGGCTGCCCACCGTCCCTCCTTCCCCAGGCCCTTTCCCTGGCCTCGAGGAGCCGTGCGGCCCGGAGGGGGTGTCGCGGTGGCATTTGGTAATCACTCGGCGGCACAAAAGGCCCCGGAGCCACCTGAGAGCGGAATGCGCCGGTGCCCCACCGTGGCCGCGGCCCCTGACACCGCCCGGGCCCGCGCGGCCGGGCGCCTGGCTGACCTGCTGGGGCTGATGAATCCGGCTTTGTGCGACACTGTCACGCCGCGTTAGCCCCACAATGGCCAGCGATATTTTATATGAATTTCCCCCTGGCCGGTGATTAGGCGATCGCCGGCCAGTCATAGCAACCTGGAAGTATGCGCTGCCCGCCGCGCCGTCGGGCGCGAGGGGAAATCCTCTTTCAGACGCTTTAATTCAACACCCCGAAGGGCGTGTGAATCGCCAACAGCATTTTCACTTTTCCCTTGTGCTTAATCTTGTCGTCCTCGCAGGGACATTGTGTTCCGAGCCGAGCTCAGTGGGATGTCGGCCGGGGTCCCCCCTCCCACAGCGGAGAGTTAATGATATACCGGCGAGGCCCCCAGAGCCAGGGGAGCCCCCACCCCCAACGCATCGTAAATGGCAACACTTTCGGATGGGGGGGTCAGGGGTCGCAACCTGGATTTGGGGACTCTGCTTCCCAAAAAAGCTGCCCTTTCTGTCCCTCCAGGGCCCTAGGCTCAGGCGGCAGTCTCGCGGGCTGGCCCCATTGGAGCTGGTCCTTCCATAGGCTGAGCACACACAGAGAGGTGGAGGACCACCCCCCGAGGGGCCATGATGCTGAGGCCAGTCATCAGGAAGGGGGCTTGCCTGGGGGAGGGGAGGAGGCCAAGCTACAGTTCCCTGCTCAGACCCCAAGTAGAGCAGGGAGTAAGTTAGAGGGGGGAAAAAAGCAAGTTCCTCCCTGGCTTGACCAAGGGCAGGGATCTAAATACCCAGCAGACACTGAGAACCTAAGGTCTATAAGCACCCACCTCTGCCACCTGTTGTGACTCCAGAGGTCTTGGGGACCCAACCCAAGTCTAGTCGCTATATGCTGTAGGTATGACTGGCCTGGAGGCATATCTTAAGAGGGAAGGGTGAACCACACCCAACACAGGTAAGAGGTTCAAGCTGGAGACGCTGTCCAGGTCAGTGGGGTCCAAATGAAGACTTAACAATGAATAAGAGCTGCCTGTATAGGCAGCAAGCCCCCGGGAGTCATTAGGGACCAGGGAGAAACCTTCCACTAGGGGTGCGGAACTGTAACTATGGGTATATTTGGCCCTTCCTTCGTACAGAAGCCTCTAGGCCCAGGAACTTCCAAGGACCCTTAGGCACAGCCATCTCCATATGCAGGCAGGTAGACACCCCAGTTTCCATGACTGTGGGTTCAGGCTCCAGACTCCAGGCCATGCTCTTTTATGTTCTAGATGTAACTGTCTCACTTAGCCAGGAGAATCAGTCCCCCTACAAGGCCACACTTTGTTTAAGAGCCTGGCCCTGGACTCTGAAGCTCCGACAGCCTCTGCACCATTCACTAGCCTCCTAGCCAGACCAGCTGTTTTATGGACCTCCATCCTGTGACGGTTACCTCTGGACAGGCTGGCCCCGCCCAGCTTTTGCCTGCAACCACCCCACCCATTTTACCTTGCCAGAGGTGAAGACAGGGGAGTCTGCTTCTGAGTGTCTAGGGACTGCTCCAAGGGACATATAAACCGCTCATAATCATCCTGTACTCAAAATTCTTCAAATGCTTCCTGACCCAAGGCAGATAGTTAGTTCCCTGCTACCTTTAGGTGGAAAGGCAAAGCAATCTAGACTCTAGCTCAGCATCCAGGGGCTGGAGCTTCTTCCTCAGGCTCAGCCCAGGTCTCAGGTCAGATACAGGGTGGATGGTACTGGGTCAGAGGTGAACACACACTTTGTCATGTGTTCACACAGGCCCCCATTCACACATGCATGCTCAGTGCACACACATATGCACACATGCATGTACAGTGTACATGGACACACATACACAAAGACACTTGGACACCACATGTGTGTATACAATGCATGTGAGCACACATATGTATATTTGTGTGTAGTGCCCATTCACATATCTACATATGTACATGCAATACAGATGCAGGCACACACAGGTGCACAAATGTACATGTACACTGGTACATGCACACACCTGCACACATTTATACACAGCACACACATTCATCTATTCACATATATACCCATGTAAGTCAGGCACAGCCACACAGATGCACACTGACACATGTTTAGGCATGGACACATGTAGAAATATTAACTAATATGCACAGTAAACACATTCACATTCCCAAGTGCACATGCCCACCTAAGACACTCATACACACATGTATATATAAAACACATGCACACACATTTCTATATAACACATGGGTGCACACGCATATGCAAGAGGTTGGCTCCTTTCCTCACGGCTGGCTGGTAGATGTTAAACTCTGTTCAACAGAGGCCACCTCGGCAGGGGTGGCCAGGCACCCCTGTGGTCCCTGCTACAAAGCCTAGGGTAACCTTTGACACGATTAGGGTTGCCCTGACCCTAATCCAATCAGATTGATTACTTTGAGGCCAGCGTGCAGGCAGGGGGTGGGGGGCACAAGGGCTTCTGGAGCCAGCCTTTCTGGGGGCACATGGAGGGTTCCTTCCTCCCCTGGCCACCAGAAGAGAAGGAGAATAACAACTAGGGAGGGGGACAAAGGGAGGGGGGCATAAGGAGAGGGAGGATGAGGACTTTGGGGGAGTGGAGGGGACAGAGCAAAAGGAGGAAGCAGCAAACTGCAGAGAGGATTGTGCAGGGGTGCACGCTGTTCTCCTGTGCAGGGGTGTAGGCTGCCCTCCAGCAGGAAACCCTCCAGTGCTGCTAGGGGAAAGTGGATGGGCTCCTGAAGCCAGGCACCCTATGCTCTATCTCAAAGGTGGCTTCTAGGAGGGGAGGTAGGTGGAGGAATGTGGGCAAGTGCAGCCCTTAACCCGAAAGCTGACATGACTAGCTGCTCTCTAGGGCAGAACCGCCTAAGTACCTGTGGCAGCTGTTTGTCCCTGGAGTGTTTGTTCAAGAGCCTCCTGGGGAGACCCTCAATACTCTGCAGCTCCCCTACCCTCACCCAACAACATGAATGTGATGGGGTGCTCACCTCAGGAACAGCCTGTCTCTTTCCTCTGCTCTTGTACCTACTCTCCTCACTGCTCCTACCATGCCAGAAACAGTTCAGCCATACTGGTGAGCCCTGCTGCCTTCCTGGTCCTTCTGCTCCTCTCACCTGGGCCTCCCCAGGGTGACCATACCACTGTCTGCCTGGAGAGTCTGCAACCAGGGTGATGAGCTCCCATTTTGTTTCAGTGTCCTGACTTAGGATTCTACCAACTTCTGTATGCGGAATTCCCAAACAGCTCTTGGGAATGACTGTCTGTGCATCCTTAAAGAAAGAGAAGAAAGGAGAAAGTCCCTCATGGTCCAGACTAAGTGCCATCTCCCCAGGGAAGCCCTCCAGGATACCCTCAGGCACCAGCACCTTGCCTTTCAGCCATCCAACACACTCATATGCCAGCACACACTTGGGTGTACCCATAGGATGCTGGTCACACGCACACGGTCTGTGTGCACCAGCAGTGTGCGATGAGGGGTTACTATTATATGCTACACCCACTGGCAGAACCTCTTACATCCCAGCTCTGGCTCTGGAATATTGCTGGGCCTTTCTAGAGTGTTCTCAGCCCTGGAGAATTGTTCTAGAGATCAAGAACGGGGTGCTGCCACTAGCTACAGCACCTTGGGAAACTCTGGTCTCTTCCAGTTCTGTTTTCTATAAAACTTAAGGAAGAAAGATGAATGGATGGCTCATGTCTATAGTCTCAGCTACTTGGAAGGTTGAGGCAGTAGGAGTGCCTGAATTGGGGTATTCAAGAACCTGGGCAACATAGTAAGATGATATCTCAAAAGATCCACTTGCTTCTGCCTAAGTACCAGGATTAAAGATGTGTGCCACCATGTCCCATCTAAAAACCTTTTCATAATAGATTGTCATAAAAATTTTGACATCATTCCAAAAGATCAAAAGAGTAGATTATTTAATACAAACAAATTTCTCTTAGGGCTAGAAAGACGGCTCAGCAGGTAAGAGCGTGTACTGTTCTTGCAGAAGACCCAACATCCACATAGCACCTCACAACCATCTGTAACTCCAGTTCCAGAGGATCCAACAACCCCTTTTGACCTCCACAGACCCTTGCATACTTGTGCACACAAGCACGTGCACACATGCGTGCACACACACACACATAAAATAAAATAAAAATATATTAAAAGATCCTTGCCAGGCAGTGGTGGTGCATGCAATGGGAAGCAGAAGTAGGAGGACCTCTGTGAGTTCGAGGTCAGCCTGGACTAGAGCAAGTTCTGGGACAGGCTCCACGGCTCCACAAAGAAACCCTGTCTAAAAAAAAAAACCAAAAAACCAAAAAGATCCATTAGGTGCGAGAGAGAGAGAGAGAGAGAGAGAGAGAGAGAGAGAGAG
>LOJH01017611.1:0-22201 GCA_001685095.1 Ellobius talpinus
TATTTGGGAATTTGGGCATAGTTCTCTCCAAACTACTTCCTGCTTTTTGTTGAGCAAAATATTTTTTGGGGGTATTTATGGTAGCCTTTCAGATGGTCTTGGTCCATCAAACCACATTAGTCTGGAAGCAATTCACAGGTTCTCATCCTCTGCAGAACCAAAAGAAGAAACTCTTTTCCAAAGCAACAAATTCCTAGACCCAATATTAAAATCAAGATACCTTTAGAGTATATATGTTGCCTTAGTTTATCAATCCCCAGAATCAAATATCTCTCTGCAGTCAAAAAATTTCAAGGAAAACACATAGTATACATAATCCAGACTCTCTTTGTATATTCTGTTTTTATGTGGCTTATTTTTCTTTGCTCCTTTTAATCTATGACTGTCTGTACTCATTCTCATTAAAGACTTTACTTTGTAAAAGAAACATTTACTTCTTTTTATAGCTGTCTATGTTCTTTATCTTTTCTCTCCCAACCCTATGTACATTTATTCAAAACTGTGACCCATTTAGAGGTCTTTAATGTCTGGATCTGTCCTATTGTGTATCTATAATCTTTTTCTGTCCAGGAGTGCTTCTTAAAATGCTAAGCACTTCTTAAAAAGCTAAGTAGTGGAGTGACTAGGACCAAGGCTGCTTTGCCTTTTGACTTTGCCCAGTTGAACATAGTTGAGGCATTTTTTACTGCCTCTGCAAGCCGCACACACAGTCCAAGTTCCAAGTATGCATCAGGTCTATTTTGAGCCATTAAGCAGTTTGTAATAAGCTTTCTTACAAATCCCATTTATAGGCTCCTTGGCCCAACCTCCCGAAAGAGTCAGAGCCTTTTGTGCTGACATACCAGGATACTGCCATTTTGGAACCTTGCTTTGTTTTTCTGCTATCACTGAATCAGAAAGACCTCTCTTAAAGGAGCTGTAGCATGCTGCCAGCAAGCAGAGACCATCTGAAAAAAAAGTTGTTAAATTTTGTTTTTTAGTATCTAGAATTCCTTTCCAAGCTTTCTTAGGTTTTATGTGGGTTGAGCTGGTACACATTGGCACACCAATTTCTAATTTTTAGTTCAGTTTCCCCCACCTACCTCTATTCTGCCCTGTGAAGGCTCAAGACAGTTTCTTTATTAACCAATGGTATTCACAGTATACAGAGGCGAATCCTACATAAGCATGCTGAACAAGGCATAAATTGCAAGCCAGTGGTAGCATTTCTCTACCACCTCTGCATAAGCTCCTGCCTCCTAATTCATACCCTGTTTCGGTTCCTGGCCTGACTTTCTTCAGTGATGAAATATGACATGGAAATTAAACCAAAACAAACCCTCATATTCTCCATCCTTCTTTTCTTAATAGTGTTTCACCATAGCAATAGTAACACTAACTAGTACACTGAATATTCATTCTTTCTTAAAGTTAGATACAAATAAAATAAACACTTATTGTGAAGATGTGTTAGATGTACTTGCAAAATTAGGCCCACAATGGCTTTCTTCACTCTGGTAACTCTGCAAACCCAATACCTGCTCAGTCCACAGGATAGGGTAGAGTTAAATTTGGTGTTGAGGGGAGGAGTTCTAGAGAACTGTGAGATTTGTACTAATGTCAGAAGACCAGTGAAACTAGGAACTGATGTCAGTGAAAGATTCCAGTAACAGAGGTAATAGGATATGTGCTTTCACTAACAAGGAGTGAGAATAGGCAGTCAAAAAATTAGCACCCTTACCTTGGACCTCTTTCTATGTGGACACACATTTGGAAGGCACTGTCATTTCAAAGATGGTCTCCACTTCAGATAATTTTTTCAGAACATACCCTTATAGACTTGTGCAGAAGTGTGTGCCTTATTTGATTATAGATCCAATCCACTTGACAACCAAGATTAACCATCATAGCGACCAGAATTTACAGGGCTACAGGAAATAATCACATCATCATGGTTAAGCATCTTATAATATGCAGATATGAATTAGGTAAAAATCCAGGCTCATAAATTATTGTTTTATTTTAAGGAAATCCAACAGTTTATTTTCTCATACCTTCTCATTTTTATTTACTTTCCTTTTTTTCTCTATCAAAAAGCAAAATAAAACAAACAGAAAAGAGAAAAGGGGACACAAGAAAAGGCAAAGGTAATTCATGAGAAAACTCTCAGTTTCTCATGGGAAACTCAGAAAGATGAGTCATCTGAAATTGTGTGTACATCATGGCCACTGTGTACCAATCACACTATATGGTGAATATGGAAATTCATGTGTATCATGTTCACTGTGTGCCAAACACACCCATGTGATATTCACACATGGTGAATAGCAAAGTTTTATGTTTTCAGAAGTCAGATTCTTTACCTTATTAGGAATATATTATGAAACCACTAAAGATTCTTACAAGGTAGTCATGGAAGCTTAGTTATTATTATTATACTTGAACTGTAAATGTTATTGTTTATGGCAATCTTTATTTATGTAAGGTAATCACTACAGTATCATGTGTTTCTTAGAAACAAATATAATCCCCATTTCACTATATTGAAAATAGATGTTGACTTTTTTCTGAAAATGATAATGATTTGATCTGTGACAAAAATAAATACCTTCAATCTATTATACAGATTTAATTTTCATTTCACTACATTGTATCCCATGGACATTTCTATCTAGTCTTTAATTAAACATGATTTGCACAAATTGAGGTCAGTTTTCATTTAGACTGCTTGCAGTGTTAATCACAGTGCAAATAGCCACCATCAACAAAAGAGCTGTATTACACTAATACATAAGCATTTCTGTGTAATTGCTGTCTGCTCTTTATTCCTGAATGTTACTAGATAAGGACACATGAGTTGATTTGCTAAATTTTCTATTGTATTAAGCATATAATTTATTTAAGATTTTTATGTATTTGAATTTAAAGGCATTTTGTGTTTTAAAAACCTGAAAAGTATATATTTAAATTTTGAAAATACCTTTTCTTGTCACAGTTGGGTACTGTCTATAAAACATTTTGAGATCAGCAGGTAAAACTATATGATTTTAATCTCTGGATAATGATGCTGACTTTCTTTTGAAGAATCAGATGACCTTAATTTTAACTTGTTTTGTTAATAGTTATCAATATGCCTTAAAGTTACCTATAGTTGAAAGTTTTAAAAGATTATTTGTCTCTTTGATTCACATTCACATATTGATAAGACTATTTATTGTACAAACATCTGGGAGACTTGGCAAAACAAAGAGAGCAGTGTGTGTCCATCCTTGCTAACATGTAAAATAGCTGGTTATCATCACATTGTTGGTGGTGAAAATTTCATTCTTCTAAACATTAAAGCACTAACAATGTTTGATTTAGCTGCTGTGGGTATTTGAAACTTAAAGTGAACATATTCAATGTCTTATACTCAAAGATCAAATTATATATTATAGCTATTAATGTCAAACCTGAAATTGATCCTTGCTGTTGTCCTGTTTATTTCACAAATCCACAGAAGAAAGGTTTCCTTAACATAAGCTAAACTGGCAGTATACAAGGACAATGCTCTGCCCTGTTCTAAGTCTGTAGAGCTAAAATATAGGCCCAAATTAGGTCAGGAGTCAACAAGTGGTTCTTTTAATAAATTCCCTTCCTTATTTCTTTAGCTTTGGGATACCACACTCCCTTCAAATGTGGAAGGCTTATGCACATGAATACAATTTTGTATCCTCAAAATTATGATTTTTAATGGTCTCCTGCTTGGAAATACCATCTATATCTTGTCCTCATTTACATTTATTAAATTGTGCCCACAAATCCAAAATCAAATTGCATTTTTCTTATTTGGTCTTGTTCAGATATAAGTCAGATTCTGCTATATTTTTATATGTAAAGAAATAACATTTTGTATCTTACTTCATGAAAGAGATGATACATTCTTAGAATGAAGCTTTGATTTATCTATCATTGACATAATATCATCAAGGATAATTTTCAGTAGATATGAAACAGAGAAAAAAATTCTGGCTAGTTTCAGGGTATCCAAAACTGATCATTGTCATAAACTGTACAAACAACAAAATGAATGATATTGTTATACCAAAGAGTTCCACAAGAGCCCAGAATGGAGTATAACAAAAGTTTATTTATTTTGGGAAAAACTCACAGTAGGGGAGCAATCCACAGTCCTTATGCACTAGGAACTGGAACTGAATCCAAAATGCTATTCATCTGTATTTATAGTATACAAGACCATGCCCAAAGTGGGCCAGTATCTTAAAGGTTGAAAGAGTTCTCACAACACCACAGTGCAATGATTTTCATCACACTAAAAATAAAATTGTGATAAGACCAAAAAAATGACAATTTCATCAGATTGAAAAAACAAAGAAAATACAGTGGAGAGATGATTCAGGGATGCATCTTGCTATCCTTCCAGAAAATGTGACAGTGTTCTCAGCCCCAGAATCAGCAGGATTGCAATTGTTCATAAGGGGTGTAGGAGGTCCCTTTGTTTGTGTGTTTCTTTCATTGGTTAATGAATAAAGAAACTGCCTTGGCCTAGTTGATAGGGCAGAACTTAGGTAGGTGGGGGAGACAAAACTGAATGCTGGGAGGAAGAGAGGCAGAGTAGGAGAGACACCATGGATCCACTGAATACAGATGCTAGGAATTTACCTGGTAATCCACTGTCATATGGTGATACACAGATTAATAGAAATGGGTTAAATTAAGATGTAAGAATTAGCCAATAAGAAACTAGAGCTAAAGGGCCAAGAAGTGTTTTAATTAATACAGTTTCTCTGTGTTTATTTTGGGGCTAAGCTAGCCAAGGGGCTGGGACAAACAAGCAGCCCTTTCCTTGCAACACATAAGTCTAGGAAACCCAAAACCCTTTTCTAGCTAACATCCACACTATACTCAAATGCAAAATTGTGACAAGGAGACTTCTTATTAATTATAAAATCTTGACTTACAGTTCAGATTTGTTTCTAATCAGCTCTTATAACTTAAATTAACTGATTTCTATTCCTTTTTGTGTTGCCACATGAATTATGACTTCTCTCTCCTCTTGCATGTCTTGCTTCTTTTGTGTCTAGCTGATGACTCTGCCTTTCTTCTTCACAGAACTCTCTCTGTCCAGAAGTCCTGGTTATACCTCTTACCTAGCTATTAGCTACTTAACTATTATTGAACCAAAAACAGTGACACATATTTACACAGTATAATCAAAAATTTCACAATATTTCTCCCTTTTTTATCTAAATAAAAAGGAAAGGGTTTTACTCTAACATAGTAAAACTATATACAATAAGAGTAATTATCAGGTTATAATTACATTTGCAATGTCCATTCCATCCATTTGCATTTGGCAAATTCAGAAAAAAATTTACTAGTATTAATTTTATCATGGTGAGAACAATGTTTTATACCTAGTTTACCTTCTATAATAATTAAGGAAATCTATTAGTATCTAGTCTTCTACTTTGTCAAAGACCCCAGAAGGATATAATATAGCCTAAAAAAACAGAAAGTACAGAGCAAGAATCTTCCACAACTAAGAAGTGCCAGAGACATCTGAAGGTCTGGGTAATCTCCCCCAAGTTTCCTATAGTGTTGGGGCATCCATATTCAGTCTATAGGACTAAATCAAACAGACTTTTCCATAAAGCAGAAATTTTGAAGGACTTGTCCATCTTGTCTTGGTAAAGTTTGGCAGAATATTTCTTTTGTGCCCTGCTTGTGACAGCATACTGTCAGTACTAGAGGCAAAAACAATTTCTTGCCCAAATGGCTAGCTTTTGCCACAATAAAACTAAATTCCACATGAATGTTCTTTGATGCTTTTCATTCTTTTTTGAAGTAAACCTGATGCTGCCAGGAGCAGATAGTCTTCACTGTGATGAAAAGCCTTATCTTACTGTGACATTTTAAACTCCATATTCTGTAGGTCTTCAAAGTGTTTGAAATATTTATCTAAATTATATCCCTGTATGACCTTGAAAACATACTTTATATGACTATAAATTTGATTGATATAGATGACTTGTCTTTTGAAAATATCTTAAATAGATTTCAAAAACTAAAACTTTACATTCTTAAATGAGTTGTATACTTTAAACAAGAGTAGAAACATATACACAGTAAAATGAAACTAACTTTTAATTTGCACCAATATAAAAATCCATACCAATGTAAAATAGTTGATACTAGTGGTTGTTCAAAATTAGAGACAATAATTTACCATTTTATCCCATCATTTCTCTAATGTATTCCCCATTTTTTCCCTTCAAAAAAAGACCCTTTAATCTAATCTCCTTTGTTAAACATTATTCCTGATCATGGTCAATAATAACTTGTTACTAACCTTGCTAAATGATGACAAGCATATGTAACATCCATACCAATAGAATTACAAAAACACTAACCCAAACTCTTGGGGATGAGAACAGCATATTCTCTTGGGTACTTCCTGTTGAATAGGAGTAGTGGCATATTGAAAAGACCCTGAGAAAACTTAGTTAATGGCCATGTCCTGGAAAATCTAGCCATAACATTTGCTGTCTATTCTCTGTGGAATGTGAAAGTGCAATGTTTATCTGTAGTCCTTGCTAGAATAGTCTGTGAGGTTAGACCATCTCAGCCAGAAGCCTTGAAACTGTTCTGGAATCAGAACTCTGAGGAAATTGCAGCAGAGGTACTCTGAGAGACTGGAGTACCTGGGCCACCTATTTTTATTGGTTCCATGTGCCTTTGCTCTGAAAACAAACAAACATTTGAAGGTAACATACATATCTGCATGAACACAAGTTAGGATTGTATATTGTACACAAACCAGCCAAAGATGGATGACTTTTTGTTTTATTTTTGAACAGGTAAAATATGTATTACCTCTCATAGTTTTCTAGGTTTTTTAAATGTCTATAGTTAAAATTTTCAGGAAGTCTTTCCCTCTCAAACTTGATCATCTTTGACCTGAATAAAAACCAAAGATTTACATTTTCTGTGAAAATATAAGCGAAGCCTTTTCCCCAAAGCAATACATTTTTGGACTTGCATTTTAAAGTTAATGCATTCCCAAAGTTTCTAGGCTGTTTTAATTCAGCAGTCCCTTCCATAGTCCAATATCTCTCAGCATCTGTTGTTTTCTGTTCATTAGCATTCAGAACTTCAAAGTCAATAAATCTCCATATAGGATACAGACTCTGTGTTTTCCATCTTAATGTGGCTTTTCCTTTTTATATGATTTTATTCTATATTTTAAATTTTTATCTTATATTTTACTTTGAAAATAATTTTTTCAATGACTTTCCATACCCATTTTCTTTTCTTTTTTAAACCTACATACATTTTTTTAAACACAGTGTAACCTGTTTAGAAGTCTTTAAAGTATGGATCAGTCTTAACTGAGTACATGAAATATTTGTCTCACTCTGTTAGAGTGAGACAAATCTAAAACTGCTATGTCAGAAACCATATGGCTCAGCTGAGCAAATGTTACTAGTGCATGGTGCTGGTGGCTGACTCCAGCCCACAGACAGTGGGCGGTAGTCAAACTTCTGTTTGTTGCCCACTAGAGTGACTGAGGTCACCAGGAAGCATCAATTGACTCTGTTTTGAAGATTTTTGTAAACTTTCTTAGGCCTTATGTGGATATATGTGGCCAGATGTTGGGTACCATAAATAATAGGCTTTTTCTTTGGGCTGCCAGTTCACAAAAAAAGTAAATTAAAAAAATTCTTATTAATTATGAAACATTGACCTACAGCTTATGTTTGTTAAAATTATCCCATTTCTCTTCATCTATGTGTTTCCACGACTCATAACTTTTATCTCTCCTCCTGGGTGCCTTGCTCCCTCTATTCTGGCTGGTGACTTTGCGTTTCGTCTGTTCAGAACTCTCACTGTCCAACAGTCTTGACTATACATCTAGCCTAGCTATTGGCTACTCGACCTTTTATTAAACCATACACAGTGACATATCTTTACACAGTATAATCAAATCACTCACAAAACATACATGCAAACACACACAAATACACATAAAGAAAAAGTTTTAAAAACTCACATTACTTTTTCTGTTGTCTAAAACTATCATGGAGATTAGGGTAAATCATTAAATGCTTCCTGTTTTGCATGGTTTTACATCATATGTAGTGATGATATAGCAAAGGTAAGTCCCACTAGCCACCCTAACTTTAGAAACTCATGAATGAGATTAGGAAGTGATCATCATTAACACTTATTATACTTTACATGAAATGAGCTTTAGCTATTAACTCTAATTTGCTTCTCATCAAAGGCAAACTATTTAGAAACTAAAACCTCTCTGTCAGTTAGAATATTAATGAATTAAGATAAAATGAGACATTGTTAATTGGCAGTTATTGCTACAGGATAGATTTGAGATCCTGTAAGAGAAACCAATTCATCTCTATCAGGGCTAATTTGTTTGATTTAATTCTAAGGATGCACTAAATATTTCCCCAAACTAATCATATTTTTTTCAGAACTGTGGAAGGGTTTAAGTCTGTTTGTCTTCCATAGATTCTCAATTCTATTTAAAATTGATCCATTTTTTTAAAAAAATAAAATGCTGCCCTAAGCCACATTTGTGTTACTGAAAGCTGTGCACATAAACTCAAAAGAGTAACATTATTCAGACATTGTATTAACATGCTTACATTTTCTAACATCCACTCATTCGTGTCAATACCTCTCTCCTTTTGTTCTTTCTGCCTTAGATATAAATGAATGTGAAGCTGAGCCTTGCAGAAATGGTGGAATATGTACAGACCTCGTTGCTAACTATTCCTGCGAATGCCCAGGAGAATATATGGGAAGAAATTGTCAACATAGTAAGTGTTATATTGTAACTACATTTATACATACACCTGCTTTCACTTGTTAAGTCTACATTTCCAATGGAATATGGACCTAAATTATTATCATCTGCTTTGAGAATGCATGATTGATTGAAGTGACTCATTGCATATGTGTTCTTATTGACACACATTCTCTGGGGGTGTTTTTTAGTCTAGAGACATGGAGATGCAACATGCATAATCTGAAAAGAATAGGAGCTTCTCATCAGATACTCAGGCTTATTTCTGTATTGCTCCCATTTCACATCTTGATATATATGACACTGAAATTTATGCCAACCAAGGCAGATGCATTGGATTGAAAATATAATGTAAATAAACTCAGTTACCATTAACATGCGGAGATAAATTAGAATGCAGCAAGGATTTGACATGCAAATTCTTTGTATTCTTGGATCCTATGGCAATAGAGTTCTGATATCTGGGTCTAATAGCTAACAAAATGCTAATAAGTAGGAAGAAATTATTCCTTAAAAATTTATTTTTTAATTAAAATTGGGAAGAAGAGTGACAGGACTGTAATCAATGGAATGGTGCTTAACTTGAGGTAAACCTTTGTAAATAATAACACCAATAACAGTATTTCATAATTTGGGACATTAAGGAAACTTCATAAGGTACTGATTTTATGTATACTGTGCCCTCTGAATAACACAATAACTTAATTCAAATTCATAATAATCATGCTGGGTGATATTCAGCTATAGAAACTCAAGCTGATGTTTCATATGGTTTTCCCAAGTTTTCACAAAATAAGTCGCAAGATCCAGGTCTCTGACTTCCCAGGTTCCTTTAAACTGAAGGTGCTCTCTCTATACAAGATTCCTGTGGCAGAACATACAGTATTAGTGTATGCTGCCTCTTTCTCTCTAACTTGCAATGAATTTATATAAACAAATTGAAAGAAGAATGATAAAGGAGAACTTGTTTCTCTTTAGCAGCTATTTCTGTAGAAGCATGCCTTGATTATTTTATATCATTTAGCACTCATTTCAAATAACAGGAGTATTTAAAGGCTATGATTGAGTAATTACTACTTGTTACTACTTATACTGCTACTAACAAGACTTGAGTATAAATGTAAGCATTTTGAGGACTGCGGGCACAGCTGACAGTTACAGCACTTGCTTTCTATGTATGGGATATGGGTCTTGGTTTGATTATCATCATTGGAGACCTATCTTGTTTCCTATTGATTAGGTTGATTAACTATGTAAAGCCTAATAAAAACTCAAACAAACAAACAGAAACAATAATAAGAAGCATCTTAAACTTTCTCTGGTTTTCCCATTTTTATAGAAATTTTCATTTTAGGCTTTAAGTTAAAGCAGATTTGTCAGTACAATTAAGTGAAGCACTTGAATCAGTGACATAGCACATTTAAATGTAAAATTATTCAATCACTTTAAAAACCAAAATATATTTAAGTGCAAAGTTAATAATATAAAAATAAATATATGAATTATTTATCATAAAGTATGATTCATTTAGTGTAGCTATAATGCACATTTGCTTAATGAGAAATATATTTGCATCTTATCTTTTATGATTTGGTGTACAAATATAAGATTATCAACTAGCAAATCACTTATATTAAAGTTTGAATAATTTATAATTATTTCAAATATTGAGAGTGAACTCTTCTCTGGAATTGATGGATCATGTCTTTAATCCTAAAATCAGGATGTGAAGGCAAAAAATTCCTGAAAAGTCAAGGTTAACTGTTCTACACAGTAAATTCTGGGCATGTCAGGATTGTATAGTAAAATTTGTTCCATTGCATCTTTCCCCCAATAAAAGGCAACACTCCACATTTAACGTGAAAATTACCTATCAGGTATCAGAATTGTCTAACAGTATCTTTAAATATATTATTAGTAGCTGTTTACTAACTATATTTATAGGTGGGTTAAGGCAAAAGAAATAATTTCAGTTTAGATTTTTATATAGTTCATACAACACACTTGCTTTAACATGTATTATTTTCCATTTATTTATTGCAAGATTTGATTAAAGTTCATTGTTCTTTATTCTTAATGAAATCACTTTTGATTGGCATGAATATCATTTAGGTGTCCCTGTATTTATTAAAGGATCACAAAATTCCTCTAATTAAAGTTTTTGTGTAGTTTCCCTATATTATTTTAAATGACAAGCTCAGGAGCTCAGGGGGCCAATTTCATAAACAGCTTGGATAAAAATAATGATGTTCTGCAATGAAACCCATCCTTATGAGAACAGATATGTTTTGTCATGTGTGTTTAACTGGATGTGATACTTAAGCTGAAATAATGCAATGGAAATTGAAAGTATATTAGTTAACTAATCTGAAAATAACTGGACTTGATTTTATTTGTTTGATTTTTGTAGCTCACAATAACCATATGCATTTCTCTCTTGAGCATTTAAATAGGACATAATTAAATTTCAGGAATGACACTAAAATGCATTTACGTCACTATGCTATTTATGGATAAAATAGTTACCGATAGAGCTCTTCTAATGCATAACTCCAGAACATAGTGCCAAAAAAGAATTGAGACTCATATGATTTGGGGTGATGGAGGTCAAAAACAAAACCAAACTCTTCCGTAGGAAATAAGGTAATGCTTCAGAATGCCAACTGCTCTAGCTAGCAGATGAGCAAAATAGTGTAGGTGCCTCTATAAACATTTGTTCTAAGAATTCTACCTATGATTGTAATAAAACATAATATATGTGAACAAATTTTGAAAATTTAGAGTTAGGTTTATTTGCCTTCATTTTCAGCAGCCACAATTGGAACGTTGACTAACAAATTAATTAATATATGCAAATACCCAGATACATATATCTACTTTTTACTTCTACATACATGTATATTTGTCTTTTTGCTACTAGTGTGTATGAGCCAATATCTTTCTATTAACACTGGTTTACTCAATTGAAAAGTGGTCAAATATTTTATAAATACATGTGAAATGCATGTTATACCCTTGAAACTTGATTGATGATCTTGAGATAATTTTTAATGACAGCGGTCATATCCTAATGTTGATTTTAATTTAAGGTTGCACTGCATGTTAAACTCTCCTCTACATAATTTAGAAACCAACTTACTTAATCCTATCAGCCACGTTTGAAAAAGGTTCTGTCTATTTCCAGCTCCACTTTATGGAGAAAATGAAGCTAGGGATTAATTAAGTAACTTCCTTAGGTATTGCATGGATAGCAAACTACAGTTTGGCCTGAATCCCAGTAGCTGCAACTGCATACCCTGCAACTCTGCATATAATGTTCCTGCCATTTGTGGGACAAAGGAATGAGTTTGTTACACCACACACTTTCAAGCACGTGCCTTTGAGGAGTGACCTTAAGTTGTCCTGGCAATACTGGAGGAAAGAACATAGACTTTGCACTACATAGAACTGGAATTCAAATTTTCCTTTCTGCTACTCCTTTCAACATACAACTGAGTTAATTACTCATCTTAAGCTTCAGATTCCTCATCTACAAATTGACTGCTACTAATAGGCAGTGTATTAGCTGCATATATCAATATTTTGTAAGACATCTACATTAAAAGCCATAAACAATGTCACACGATTTTTTTACTTATTAAGAATGGTATTATTAATGAACCCTCGTGGTATTTTTAAATATCTATGTAACTTTATATAATTTATTTTTATTACATACTCAAATTACCCATGCTTAATAACTGAGTATATGTGATTGAGAACAATGCGTGTGGAAGACAGCAATAATGCCTCGGATGATTCAACTTTTAAGGAGCATGAAGTTAGAAAATACTGAAGCATCTCCAATTTTGTGAGGATAAATACTCTTAAACAAACTAAAATAACTCCAGGAGACAGCAGTTACTATCTTTCCCTTCTTTAAAATATAAAGTCAACCATGAGCCCTTAATTATCCATTCATGCTTGTGTGTTTGTGGCTATTTTAAAGTATCAATGTTCTTTTTCAAATACCTTAGTGAAAAGGAAACATAAGCAATACATGTGGAGTAAATAATGTGGTATCTTCTTACAAGATAAAGATGGATTATATATTATGTCTTATACCATATAGCACTTAAGAAATCCACCAGTAAAATAATCCTGGCAGACAAAGGCCAGTAACCTCACACATATGCTAATCATAGAAGACTGATGTATGGAAGTGAGAATAGTATATTTATAGTTAGGATATGATATTGTGGGAGAGCTGGAGGAAGGTAACAAGTTATGGATAAGAAAAAATAAGTTCTGGGGAGCAGTTAGGTTTTAGAGAGACTAGAAATAGCAATATTATAATATTTCAAATAGCTAGATGATATTAATGTTTTTATCTAGAAAAATAACAGTTATATGAAGAGGTATATGTAACTTGATTTGGACATTATATAACAAAATGTATGAATTAAAACATAGTACACTTTGTTAGTATATAATTTTGTTTTTAATCTACTATTTAAACTGGCTTTTCAAAAAAAATTATTGAAACAACTTGTATCTTATATTGGAGAAATTTTATATTTCTCTTTTGGTCTTGTTTTATGTCATCAGACAGCACCATTTCCATCGATTTCTCTGTAAATGACATAAATGAATTCTTCCTTACAGTGGAATAAAATTTAATTGTGTATATATACTGCATTTTCTCTATCCATTCTTGAGTTGATAGGTAAATAGGCTGCTTCCATGATTTGACTCTTGAGAATACAAGAGTCTTGCCATGTGGCTGTGCTTGTGGCCCTGTTGGTATGCTCACTTAATTCTCCTTAGGTGTACACCCAAGGAGTAGTATGGCTGTGTCATGTACAATTTCCTTTCCTATGAGTCCTCATCAGCATTTGTTGTCAATGGTTTTCTTGATAACTGCTAAGGCGAAAGTGAACTGGAAACTAGTAATATTAGAATGACTTAGGAAAGAGGAAAGTTACCAATAAGAGTAGAGAGAGATATAAGGGAGAGTAATGGGGATAGTAAATTAATAGATGTATAGTACATGTGTATGGAAAATTCCATAATGAAATGCTTTTATCTGTACAATTAATATATGTTTATAAGATGAATTGATAAACTAATAGACAAATAAAAGGCACATTTTTATGTAGGAGCCGGCTCTTACAAAGTCAGCTAGGGTTCCTGGAATGGAGAGTCATTAAGGACAAAGGAGAGGCAAATGAAAGAAACTGAGACAAAAGATATAGGATAGAATTGGGAGGTCTGTCTAGCAGCCTGTTGGTCAAATCAAGCAGACAAACAGCCCAGAGTTTATTTTAGAACTTGCTTATATATAAAAGCAGAACAAACCGTGGCAAAGATGTCAGTATCTAACCACAGGCCATTCCTGTCTTTAAATGAGCAGCCTCCTCTCCAACATGCACTTGATGCTTGAAAGCAGCCTTACTTTCTGTTTTGATATTCCTGAGGGTTGGTGTCAGAAGTATACTTTCGACTAGACAGTGCTCTATTCTCATGGGCAAAACGCTCTTTCCCATGGGCTAAATCAGAAGTCAGAGCAAGCAAGCTTGAACTCAAATGACTTATAAGTCAGAATGGACTCCAGATGGAAACTGAGTCACACAAAGGCTCCCACATTTTCAAAATAAATTGTATATAAAATAAGGTTTTTAAAAATTATCAGTATTTGCAAAAACATTAAATATGAATAAAAGCAAATAAATCAGATTACATTTAAATCTGCGATTAAATAGACCAGAGACAAATGGTTTTTGAAGCATTCTTGACATGACTACATAGATATGAGGTTTTATAACATCTGTGAATAAATTAATTTGTTCTCTAATTACATCCAGCTACCTTCCTTCTGAGACTAGGGAGCAACAATAGTCAGAATGGAATCAATTTCGACTGTCATGCATTACACAGATTAATGGTGTGAGAAAGAATAATAAGACTGATTATAAAAACTGACAAATGTCATGGAATCAAACAAGAGAAACTATGACAAAAGCATTACACAATAAACATTTTAGATGAAATCAGAAGAAAGTAATTTTTAACCTAAGCAAAAGGACATTGGAATTGAGAAATTCACAAAAAAAGACATAACAACGAATGTTACCTTTTCATTAGCATAGTGATTATGGAATAGCCTAGTGTCACAGCGAGACAACACCCAACCTGATCTTACCTGCAATGAAATAAATAGCCATGATACTCAAAGCATTGCTTTAAGTGAGGCATTCCCTGTACCAACATCTACATCACAGATCTGGGCTAAGGTCCATATCACATGGTACCTACCATATGAACAGAGGAAGTTTTTGTGCAAACAAAAACAGATTTTGTGTTTTATTGCAGATCCATTCTTCCCCCTTCAACTCCATCAAGAATAGGTTGTCCCATACTGCCATTAACGGGTCCTAGGCATGCAGGAGAGATTCTTTTGAGAGATCAAAGTGTGCCATGACTAGGGTTCACACTGTTTGGGTTACTATTTCCTCCCATACCACATTGCAGAATGCGGAACATGGTGACCTGGGCCCTGAACAGGGCCAAGCACCAGTCCGTTGGCCA
The DNA here is from genome assembly GCA_001685095.1 of Ellobius talpinus. Lineage (NCBI taxonomy): Eukaryota > Metazoa > Chordata > Mammalia > Rodentia > Cricetidae > Ellobius > Ellobius talpinus. The sequence continues at coordinate 15,377 of LOJH01017611.1, forward strand.
ACAGCAGACCAGACCCACATCTCAAAGAAGCGGGAATTTACTAAGTGTAACAGAGTTGAAATTATAGGCAGAATGGCTGAGTGGCTGTGAGGCCAGTATATTGCCAGACATAGTCCTGTATGCAGAGCTTCTACAGTGCTCCCATAAAACATGTTCTCTTATAAATCTCATATCCTACAAAAGGCATTGTTTAGGGAGAAGAGCACACTGCTCCTTAGAATGATAATGAAATAAAAGAGAAAGAAATATAAACAACTGGCTCATGTAGACCTTTCTAGAACTCATGAAATACCTCTAACAAATTGAATCACGTTCTCATTTCTTCGTAGTTTAATATTGGGTTGTAAATGATGAATGAAATACCATACAATAACTTTGAATTTTAATTTATGGCACTATTCCTCTATTGTTACACTGTAGATGTCTTGGATTTTCAATTTAGCCTTTGATTTACCTTTCTTAGATTAAAAATATGAATTGTTAAAGTTATCACCTGGACTTGTGGCACGTGAAACTATCAAAGAAATTAATGCATATATAGTATCAAAAGTAAAAAAATTGCACAAGAAAATCATTAGAAAAGAAGTTGTTCCAAGTCTAGAACCTGGGACCTGGTTAAAATAGATTTTTTGTGACAGACTTTAGCTACCAAAAGCTGACATTTCACATTAACCTCTACATATAATGGGAAGGCATTCTTGTACATATTGGTCAAATTTAGGGTCTGATGATCATTGTGAGCCTGAAAGAGTTCATTCATAATGAGGAAATTAGATCATAATCCACAATGATTTCCTGTGCTATCATTACCAGCAGCAGCAGGGGTGCATGCCTTTCTCAGACAGAGAAAGGTTATAGATGGTCCCTCAATAACTGCAATAACCCAAATGACAGAGTTATTTGCAGAGCTCTCACAGATTGCAAATAGGTGCAATAAATTTTACTGGCAACCTGGAGCTTAATTTAACAGTGACAGAAGCAGCATACATGATTCCTACCCAAGGCTTTCAGTGGTGCCAAGGCCATGTGTGCAATTCTACATCAGGGCTATCTGCATCTGCTGAGAGATGCAGGCAAAATGAACTTCTTTCTGCCTGGGCGTGTAGATTTGCCAGTGTAATTAGGACATCTGAAGAAAGTAGGGCTGCTTGTTATAAAGATGTGGGCTGTCCCCTGGAAACCCTTAGATGATAAAATTCAGATATGGAAGCTAGAGCACCCTATTCGTATTGGTACCATCCTTTCAACTAGGAGGGATGTGCCTTTCATTCCCAAATAAACTAGTTAATGTTCTTGATCTGTATAACACAGCTTTAAATAATATCAGTACACATCATGCACAGTACACTTCGGGGATATATTAACTGCATGGGAATCAATCATATGCAAAAATAAAATGAAGTGAAAATAAGAGCTAACTACATTTGCTATGGACTAGAAATGTTATTTAACCTTGGAGAAAATGTTGTTGTAAATATATTTTTATTTGTTTACTGGTTTTAAAGTTTAAAAAAGTTAAGTTGAAAATGATAAATTTCAGTCAATACCTCTTGGAAAGCTAAATACTATTAATATACTTCTAGAATCATGTTAATTAAAATTCAACTATTAAGAACCAATTAAAAACAGAGAAGACTGGATGGCACTGCTAAGAGAGGAAGTGTGTGTGCGTATGTGTGTGTGCACGCATATGTGTGTGTGTGTGTGTGTAAAATCACAATGAAAAAGTAATCTAAGGTTGGATATGGTTCCATATGCCCATTACCTCAGCACGAAGGAGGTAGAAACAAGAAGCTCAATAGTTCATGGTTACCTTTGGTTGTGTACACCATGGGTTCAAGTCCACCCTAGGCAAAATGACATCTCATTTCAAAAATCAAAATCAAAACAAAATAATAATCAGAAAAATGAAAGAAGAATCAAGTAAGAAAGAAGAAGGAAAATCATGTTTGTAAAGAGTTGGTCAATAAAATAGAGCCTTAGGAAAGAAATTCTACATTAAAGTCTCAAGACATTAATGGCCCTTTTGTATCTGCAGCAGTAGGTAGAGAAGCATCTGGATTGAGTGTCTAGACTGAGAAGGTGTAAGTCAGAGATAATAATCACAGAGCCAATCCCAGGCTATGGGGCATGTTAATCTGAGCCTATAACTCTAAAGTACATTAAAGCAGCCAGGGTTGTAAAAATAAATTTCATAATACTTACCTGAATAGCTTTATCTGGTCAATTATGTTTTCCTTTTAGAACTCTAAAGAAACAGACACATAAAATATCCAACATGAAAGTGACTTGAACTTGAGTATGATTCGATAAAAAGAATGAGAAGTGCAAAGTCAGGGACGGCAATGGTAATCTTCAAGGAGAACTGGGGTAGGCCAGAAAATAAAACTGTTCTGACAAGAGAAATGGAAAGAACCAGAGTCATATAAGGAAGTCCATAAATGCATGGTAGTATTATCTAACCACAAAATACCCAGCATGGAAAATGAAGTCCTAAACTCAGAAAAATCCTAAGATTGCTGCACTGGCTCCATCCAAGTAAAATTCACTTTACATTTTCTTACATTCAAACAAACACTGATTTTGGTGAACACCTATTAAAGGATGACTCGTGTAAATATTACTTCTTATCTACTAAATAAATAGTAACTGAATAATATCATCTCCTTTTCCAATAGAATTATTCCTGTATTCTAGAATAGCTAATAATCTTCTTTTAATTTTTTAATTATTGTATTTTTGAGATTATAATATGGTAACATTGATTCCTAGCCTTCCTTTTCTTCAAATCTTTACCTGCTCTCCTACAAATTCATGTCCGTTTTTATTCTCTAATTGTTATTGCAGGCATATATGTTTGTATATACACATTTATTTTTATAACCTGCTATAGCATGAAAGAATGTTTCCTGGGGAGACACAACACATGCCTTTTCCCAGATAGGGATCCCACAACATACCAAAGTACAGATATGAACAAAGCCCAACGCGGTGAACCAGTGAGTTTTATTGGGGATATTTACAGAAACACAGGAAGTATTCACTTACAGGTGCAGAAATGACTCAACGACAGCTTCATCACCAAGGTCCACCCTAGCACAAGTGACACTTCACAAAAACGGGGAACCAAGAACATGCTACATAGCTGGCAATCAGCTCAGTAGGTTGAAGAGCATACTTCCAGTTTGTCTACGTTTCTTCCATGCTCTTGGCTGGTGTCTCCTTCTTCCAGACAGATGATCTGCTCTCAAAGTTTGCTTTGCCCCTTGCCTTATCTTAGTCTTTTTTGTAGCTTGTATTGCTTACTGTGGAAGACAGAGACTGAGGGGATCTTGTCAGTTTCAGGGACTTGCTGAAGCCCTTTTGAGTTGTTTGCCTTCCTGCTTCAGGAGTTTAAGTTTCTGTCTCTGAGGAACCTGTAACAGAAAATGTGCTCAGTTCACACTGTGTTATTTGTATGTATTTTTTCAGGACTGACCATATGACACGGGAAAATCACTTGGTGTTTTCCTGATGGGAGACCACCCCTCCCACTCCAGCATTCCTCAGACGCCTGTAGTTCTTCATGTACAGTTGGAGTCTATGGGCTTTTCCCTGTTCAGTTTGGCATGCCAATTGGTGTCTTCCTTGTTCAGCACACTCGTGAGACTTTATGGAAAGAGCTATTAGTTTAACAGAACATGGATACATGCACTACTAACTGCATTATTGGTCCCATTCTTTTAAATACTTTTTAGTAAGTATGTAATCAAGGCAGAGGGCCTCAAGGTAAGAAAGAACAAAGGAGCTTGAACAAAACTCCATATATTGAATATTCAATAGTTGCCCAATTATCCCAAATTATATATATATTTCTTGTACTGGAGATTAAACTGATAGCCTTGTGATTGCTGGGCAAGGATTTCTCTAGTAAACTAAGTCTCTAATCCCATGAATATAGGAAATGACCACTAGAATATTAGCACAGGCTATGACAAGCAGTAGCAGGTACCACACACATTTTCATATCACATTATACTTGATTTAAATATCTAGCAATATAAGGAATATTTTTCTTAATATAAATTTTATCAAACCAATTATAAGGTCTTTTAATAATGTTTTAGTAAGTATTTATATATAACACATTTTAAAGCATTTTGTGTTTTCTTGGATTTTATTCTATTCATTCAAGGGCATTGTTCTGAAAAATATCTATCAATATCACCAGCTAATAACGGGTGATATCTATGTAATATCTATGTGATAGAAAGGACTTAAAACCCCTAATTCATGGTTTATCCAAATATGTATAATGTGAACGAAGCTATTGGAGTTAAAACTTGTCACTGAGAATTTTCACTGGATGTCAATGTCAGCCAATTACTGTTCTCTCTAAGGAGTTTTGTTTTTCTGCCACTATGCGTAAGATACCTAAAGGGAAAAAAAAACAGAATAAGATATGTATTAACCACAGTGTAAGTTTAGAAATTTCTAATATGCAGAAAGATGAAATCATCTATTAACTCTTAGATGTATTTAAAAGGCAAAGGGAAGCCAACTGAAGACTAACCATGCCATGCCTTCACGGCCACCATCTCTGACCTGTTGGAATCTCTTAATCAATTATCCATGTAGAAGTTAATAGGAATTGATAATTGACTACTAGTGTCTTTCGCACAGGTGCTGCATAATAAGCCACTGGTGTATGAGTTCATAAAAAGTGTCAGTGGTTAAGAGTCATCACCTCAAGAATAAGTAGATGTGGACTCATACCAGAGAAGAAAATACATCTGGACATGTTTTTTTTAAAGTTTATTTTATTTTATGAATGTGTTGCTTCCATGTGTGTCATATACAAAGGAAGTCAGAAGAAGAATTGGAGGTACAGATGATTATGAGCCACCATGTGAACACTGAGAATTGAACTCAGTTCCTCTACAACAGCACCCAGTGCTCTCTCTCACTAAGCTGTCTCCCAGCATCTGTAACTGATTTTTAACAAATTGTGTATCGCTTTTAAAGCCTTAAATTAGTACTAAATGTAATTGTTTTTTAAAGATAGCTCCTTTTTAAATATTAGATTCAGTTACACCTAGACATGTTTAATGCGGTGTATGGCTCCCAAAAACTATGCTTCTAATTATTGCTTAGACTTTCTTTAACGATGTTAATTAAATGGACACAGCTATAAAGTATAAGGGGTTGTCTGCCTAACAACTCAGGATTTTTCAAAGACTCTAACAACACAGTTATGCTATAGGCTGAGACAATATCAAAATACATAATACATGATCTTTGATACTAAGACATTTGTATATTGTAGTCATGACCTTCGTTGTGCAAAGAGAACCATCCTATTTACCTGGATAAAAAGAGGAACATCTTCAAATTATATATAAACTCAAACTGATAAATTGCTTATAGTTATGTTATGCCCCTCTGTTTCTCTATTATCAGTTCTATATCAAATAGGCTGCCAGAAATTTTTATTCTTGCATTCTTATTCTATTGCTTTTGCTACAAAAATGATGAGTTCCATTAATTGAAATTTCTCCATTATTACAATATTTGTACTTAAAATGCTTCCTTTAAATAAAGGTTCAGTAGGTCAGCAAGTTGTGCATGAAGACCTTACTAGCAACATAAAATGACAGGATTTTTTATATCTGAGTAAAAAAAGAATTCATAGGTGTTTTTATCTCCTTTTCTTAGCATGTGAAGTGCTATCTTTTGAGACATATTTCATTATTAGAGCAGTTTGATAAAGTTCCTTGTGCATGCTCCTTTGAGTTTATTAATTATGCAAAACTGTAAATATTGACATGAAACTATTATTAATTGTATCACTATAGTGGTTGGTATAGTCATAAAAAGGTAAATGTTCTATGTCCTGTGAGTCAAAAAACATAATATTTAATCTTAAAATAGTTTAAAGAAATATGCAAATTTTTATACTGAAATTACTATGGCAAGAGGAGACAATTTAGTCTAAGGTACTAAATGTAGCTGGTTGAAAATCTCTCATGTACTTTACAAGGAAGGATAATGTCCTCAGAAACTTATTAAAATTTTCTTTATTTTTTAATCATTAAAATTAAAGAATAACAGAAAAATACTTAGAAACATAAAATCATGTTTTGATTTCCTCCCCATTATAAAGGAAATCCATTCAAATCCTCTACATGCAGCATTTCGCCAAAGGCCATGCACAGACTGCCCTTTAATTGTTGCAAGTGCCTTCCTTATCTTGGTGTGCCAAATCTTTCCTCTGATCTCAATTTCCCAGGAAAAGACATTTGTAGACATTTTTCTCATTGTATTTACTGACTCCCCTCAACATCAATTAAAATACATGCATTGTATTTTACATTGAATAAGGTATATTTGGGAAATTATGTAGGTAACTAATGTTCCTTTGATTTAGTAATATTTACAAACACAGACACAAAGAGGGGGCCCACAAACACACACACACACAGAGAGAAGGGGCTCACAAACACATACACACACACACACACACAAAGAAGGGGCTCACAAACACATACACACAGAGAGAGAGAGAGAAGGGGCTCACAAACACATACACACACAGAGAGAGAAGGGGCTCACAAACACCACACACACACACACACACACAGAGAAGGGGCTCACAAACACCACACACACAGAGAAGGGGCTCACAAACACCACACACACACACAGAGAGAAGGGGCTGACAAATACCACACACACAGAGAAGGGGCTCACAAACACCATACACACACAGAGAGAGAAGGGGCTCACAAACACCACAGAGAGAGAGAGAGAGAAAGAGAGAGAGAGAGAGAGAGAGAGAGAGAGAGA
>LOJH01017612.1:22321-33525 GCA_001685095.1 Ellobius talpinus
AGAGACAGAGACAGAGACAGAGACCTGCTGCCCTGGAACTCACCAAGTAACCAAGTAGGCTAGGCTGTCTGGCCAGATAGTCTCAGGGATCCACCTGTTTCCACCTTCCCAGTGTTGCAATCATAAGTGTGTGCTACTATGCATGGCCATTTATTCATGGGTTCTAAGGGCTGACTTTAGGTCTCTGGGCTTGTTAGGTTAGTGATTTGGTATCTGAGCACCCCCAACTCATCCTCCACATTCTTACCATCACCATAGCTTCTCCTTGCTTACCTCCCAGCCAAACACCCTTCTTCTCCAGTGGACGAGGGTTTCCATCTGCAGCCTCTTCATCAGCTCCACTGTAGGTGGAATCTTTTGTTGGAACCACTGACCAGTTCTGTCTTGTCAACTGGCTCCCCAATAACCATATAGACCTAATATTAATTATAAATGTTCAGCCAATAGCTTAGGCTTATTACTAAATACCTCTTACAACTTAAATTAACCCATATTTTTATCTGTGTTTTGCCACATGGCTCCATACCTTATCTCAGTATGGCATGTACATCTCCTGCTTTATCTGGATCTCGCTGGTAGCTCCTCAGATTCTGCCCTTCTTTTTCCCAGCATCCTCCTAGTCTGGCTCTCTTACCTGGTATCTTCAGTCCAGCCAGTTCTTTATCAACCAATGAAAACAGTGCATATTAATGGTATACAAAGACTGTTCTACAGCAACTCCATTAAATCTCTGTTCTGCAGCCTCCCAAGCTTTCTTGTTCACCTATCACAAAGCACAGTGATGTCAGACTCAGTCTGATCAGCCCTCAGTCATCCCCAGCCTTGCTGTCTGGAGTTTTACAGACTTAAATCTTCCTCCTTCTTCCCTTTCTTCTTCCCTTTCTTTCTCTTTCATTCCCTTTGGTCCTCCCCAGTCAGCCTTCTTAGAGACCCTGATCCCACTGGGCAACACTTTTCAAGGCTCTTACATTTGCTGTATTGGCTGCCTCCTTTTTCCCTCAGGTCCTAGAAGGCATGCACCCTCCCCTCACTCCATCAGTCATGGAAAGCCTCACCTTGGCTCTGTCTTTCTGGTGCCATCATGGAGAAACACTGGAATGCTTTGGACCTGAGATGAGCTTAAGGTGTGTGTGTTCATCCTGTTTTCCCAGTAGTCCAGACTGTGGTCTGCTCCACACTGCTGGCCAGCATAGCACAGAGCAACTGAAGGCTCACACTTGCCAGATATGCATGATTGGTTCCCAAATGCACTGAGCCATCATGCTGGGTGTGGAGCCATCTGCACTCTCCTTCCCTTCACCATTGGTAACTCAGCTCCAGAGTTTTGAGGAATGCCTTTTCCCTTCTAAAGCCACCAGCACCTCCCATATTTCCAAAACAACGCTGAATACAACACTCACCTCCATTGCTAGTTTCTCTCGAGAGCTGCTCAGCACAAGGAGATGGTAGCAGCTCATGGTGGGAGGCTCTCTGCAAAGGTGCCTGGCATTTATCCCCTTGGCTGGAGCAGTAAATTTTAATCACGGAGTGTTATCATGCTCCTAAATGGAACTGGTGGGAAATGTTAAGCGCTGTCTTCTCCAAAATCTCAAAAAGCAGTTAACCTCAACCACGGCCGACTCTGATAAACAAGAGTGAAATTAGTGGCTGTCAGTTGTGCTTAACACTAGGGATGATTGTGTGGGAGTCCAGTCAGTTGCTCTGAGTCCACTCTGGTCCCCTGTCAAGAACACAATACACACAGGCACAAGCAAGGGCAGGCTATGAAGGACTGGCCAGCATCACTGGCTGGCTTTGTTGATTAACAATCACAGAGGATCCCAAACACCAGGCCACATGTCCTCCTTTAACCACCCAAGGGGTCAGAAGAAGGCGAGAAGAGCCAGAGACAAGGGTGTTCCTGTTGGCTTCCCTTCTGTGTTCAAGAATGTTCTTTGGCTCCTCTACATACTGAATCACTAGGCTGGGTGACTACAGATCCCATGTTTGCAGCTGAGGGATGAAGGTGGAGAGAAGATGGACCAACCCCACCCATAGGGAGCTCACTCTGGCCATGAAACAAGTCTTAGTATCACCTGCAAAAACTCAGGAATTATAATAATAGTCATTGGGACCTGGACTCAAATGCCAGACTATAATGGACGCATAGACAGCTCTACTGTCCAGGCCCTTCTCCACTGTGGTCAGCCAAGTTGTGTGGGCAGACTTGACTGCCTGGTACCCCAATCTATACCATCATGAAGTGTAATAAAGAACTATTCTATAGTCCTGAGAAAGGAGAGACACAAAATACCTTACAATGAGCTGCTAGATCAAACTGAGCCTAAAGTTCTTTACTTGGCTTGTTTCATTACCTTCTTTGATAGTTTTGCCAGGCTTGTGTTAAGATTTTTTTTCCATCAGTTAAAAAGCCAAGGGTCCTCACAATATACTGATGGTCCCTTCATAGTGCTCAGCCTAGTGTAGCAAGTTGGTATGAACATCTCTGGTGGTGTCCTGGGACCTGGAACCAGCCTTGGGGCTCACATCTTTCCTTTGCCCCTGTGTCTCTCAAGACTGTTGTGGCTTGGATGTATGCCTTTGTTTTTGTTTGTCAGTTGCATTTTCTGGCACTGCCAGAAAATAGAGTATTGATGGGTTTAGAAAAAGTATTTTATTGATTCTTTGATAATTTCATGCAATGTATTTTGATTATATTTACCCCAGTTCTTTTTTTTTACTTCTAGATCCACATCCATCTCTTCCACCCAACATTTTCTCCTCTTTTTTTTCTTTTTTGTAAGCTAATCACCCTTTGACTCCACTTCATGCTTCCCTTATTACTTCTGGGTGTGGAGCCATCTACTGGAGCCTGGTCAGCCTATCAGGAGCAACAACCTGAAAGAAAATGGACTTCCCCTCCTCAGAAGCCATCCACTGTCCACAACAACTCATTTAGGAGTGAGGGCTTGTGAACCCCTTCCGACTCCCTTCTAGTTTTTTTTAAGACTCTTGATGAAATGTGTGTTTTTGGAGCTTGTGAGGTGGTTCAGTTGGTAAAGTTCTGGCTTTGCAAAGCACAGGGACCTGAGTTCAATCCCAGAGCCCACATTAAAAAAAAATCCAGTCAGAGTGGTACATTTTCATGCTTATCACTAGCAATGGGGAGGCAAAGACAGGAGGATCCCTCAAACAGGGAGGCCAACTAGCCCAGACTAATTGTTAACCTCCAGACCAGTGAGACCATGTCTCCACCCATACACCCCCCCATACACACACCACACTCCTGTGTTGTATGCAGTAACTTAAATCTTCTTGCAACAATGTCTTCAAGAAATCTGTGTGGAGTCTTTTAAGCAAAAGAGACATGCTCCCTACTTTCCTACCTGCTTGGAGGAGACAGACCCCCAGTGCCCTACTGCCCACTGTAATTGGCAGGGATGGTGCTGTCCCTCAGTTCTGAGTATCACAAATCCTTCTGGTAGTTCAGATCCAGGGCCCCAGTAAACCCCACATCGCATGGCATCTTGGCATCTGTCAGGCTAGCAGGCTCACGCCTTTGCCTCCTTTTCTCGGGCAATCAGTACTCTGGCCACTGTGGGTCTCCTCTCCCTTAACCTGCCTCCCTGCATCGCGTCCTGTTCTCCACTTGAGCTCCTAACTCAGTAAGCCTTCTTGCTGCTCCAATTATCGATTGCTTATTCATCTTAGATCTTACAAAAAGCCTTCCCCAACTCGTGACCAGCCTGTCTAATCCTTCCACAGTGACCTTCATACACAGACACCTTCAGGGCTGTGCACACACTCACTGTCAAGGGCTTTGAGCCCTGAGGGAAATGGGATGGTGTTTATGTTGAGCCCTGAAGCAAGGGCTGGTGAACAGAAGGTTTGACATGCCTTTCTTCAGTGTACTGCAGCTTGCAAGAAGAGGCGTTCTGATGCTCACACCATCCTTTGGGTGAAAGGAGAGTTTTGATCCCAGTCACTCTCTTGGCCTAGACATGGGGTCTTTAAACAGATGACTCTCTGGGGGCATCCTGGTGGCTTACCTAGCTCAGGGACCTGCCTCTCCTTGTGACTCTCACTCCTATGAGAACATACACCCAGCTTTCTTGAGCAGAACCTCAGCTTTGGCTGCTAGGGAGCAGGGACCGGCCTCTCTCTGGACTCCTCCAGAGGCTCCAGTGGTGCACAGGACAACCCAAAGTGAAGGCATGCCCATGGTTACTGTGCCCATCATCCAGGAAGGAGGGGGGGCTTGTGGAGGTTAGTCACGGAACAAAAGGTGAACCCACACACCTACCACTACAAAAGACATACATAAGGGGTGGGACATAGCAGAGCACATGGAGGGTGATCCCATCATCGAAGCAGAGGCAGGCAGTGTGCATACAGGACTTCACAATCTCTGTTTATCCTCCTCAGGCCATTGAGAAATGGGATGTTCTGAGTGAGACAGGTCAGATCTTAGACAAACCTCTTGGTCGGTCTGAGGCCTGCCAGTCCAGAGGAGCATCTGGTAGCCTGAAGTGGGAGGAGCTGGCTCTCCTGGAACATGCATGACAGTCATCACTCACCAGGGCTGCCAGACCCCTTCTAGGTGAGTAAGAGAATAGGGTGGAGAGGGAGGTAGAGGAAGACTTGAAAATCCTCTGCCCAGGATCGCTCAGTGATTCCCAAATGTTGGAGACCAAGGAAGTTATACTTTCCCATTCTTTGGGGGAGTCTTTCTCTTTCTTATTTCTATCACTATTCTTCCATCCTTGGTCCAACTCTTTGTTGAGGCCAGTGTGGACCAACCTTGGCTCCAAGTGTTGGGCAGGAACAGAGTGTTTGATCAAGGGACAAGACAGAAGTGATCCTGGGCACCAAGACAGCCCCATGTTGCTGCTTCAGGGTAAGGTCTGGGGAAACAGTGGATATGAGGCAGCTGGAGTCAGAGCAGAGCTTACATGGGTGAAGGAAGCTGGGCCCACTGTGGAGAGCAAGCTATAGCCAACCTGCCCTCTATAGAGCCCACATGCTATTCTGGTCCCCTGAGGGACAACAGAGCTGAGCATCCTCTGCATTGTTTTGGGAGGTTTCCTGAGGCAGGCTGACTGGGGCAGGGAACTTGGCCATCTAGAGGCAGGGAGGGCTTGGGACAGCATAGTGGTCATATTTGAGACTATTTTGAAATTAAATCCAAGTGAGTTGCTCAAATGGTAGGGCTAGGACTGAAAAAAAATTTTTTTCCAGAAAGCAAAGCTATATATTTCAGAATTTTCATGGTGGGAACAGGTCACTTGTGGGACAAAGAAAGCTTTACAGAGGGGCTGGGACGCAGGACTGACAGAATCATGGGCATTTGCTGATTTGCCTGCTCCTGGATAAAGGATGAACCTGAGTCATGGTATGAAGGCACTTTGTTGTGCTTGAGACTTTGGCAAGCAGGAAGCGTTTTAGGATCATGTCCTGAACTGAAAAAAGAAGTTGGCACAGTTCATAAGTGAGGTAAAGAGTTCCAAGGAATGTCCCTGCCTGCTGTCACACTGCACCTGGTGGCTCCTTAGTCTTCTGATTTTTTGAAGACAGATAAGAATTCAGGTCTCAAACTCAAGGCCAGCTCAGTAGAGACACACCCCACACACCCTCTGCATATTTTCCCCAATGCTCATGGAAGGTCTCCCCTCTGCCTAAGGAGACCCAGGCAAATACTTTGGGATGTTCATTGTCATTACCATTGTTGACACCCAGGGCTGCTGCCACAGATCCCTGCTTCTGTCTGGCTCTAGGACACAACATGGAGCAGAGTACCAGACTTGTACTTGGGAGTTATCTTGTACCAAATCTTGAGGCTGCCCTCTAAAGCAAAATGACTCGTTCATAATACACTCTTAGGCACTCTTAGAGGATGCCAGCAAACCCCACAGTGAATGTAGACGTCAGCCTTCATCCTGCCCCTCCTGCTGCTGCCTGGCCCTAGAAGTGGCTAACCGCTTCCTCACTCTCTCTTTGCAATTCAACATCCTAGTGATCTCCTCACAGTTGGCCCAGGCACTTCTTATGAGATGACCAGAATAGGGCCCGGGCCTGGTTCCAGAGGGCTGCCTTCTCCCTGTTAATCACAATATTCTAGACCACAAAAGAAGTCAATTCCTAGAGACTCTTTCACATGCTGAAGTACTGGCTGGCCACAAAACAGATCAAAGGCATAGAGTGGGGCTGTCTCCCAGCAGCCTGAGGTAGCAGCCAGCTCTGTCATCACACACAGCCTTGTCCTTTCAGCCTAGTACAAGTCCTTGGTGCATTTGTTCCTCCAAGCATGTGCCATTCACATTCCCCATCCAGCAGTCCCTGAATTGGTCACCATGTGTGCCCAAGGGCACATCCATCATGTTGGGCAGTGGCAATTCAGCAACTGTCCCCTACCTCCCCACCACCCAGTGCACACACATCTCATCCTGGTACTCAAGGCAACCTGAATGCGTTGTTCATCCTCCTGCTTGGAGTGTGGGGTGAACTTTGCAGAGGCCTCTGGCTCCCCGTGCCAGATGAAGAACCAGCTGGTGCCTCAATGGGAACATATACAGACTGGATGGGCAAGAGTAGAAGAGGACATGGGGCCACCAGGTAGCATTGCCAGTCCCAGTGCCATCCACACAGGCCCTATCAGCAAGTCTGCCCCCTGCATGTATGGTACCTGGCATTGCCATCTGATGTCAGGATGTATGATGCTTGGAGACCAGGCAGTCTTTACTGCATGCTCCTCTTTCGAACAGTCTATGGCCAGGGGGATGGAGGAACGGCATTCCCCCATGCCTCCAGACCCCTTCCAAAGCCTTCAGGCAGCATGACTGGAAGTATATAGGCCTCACTCTAATCGCCCTTTATTGTCTTTGTGGGTCCCTCTTTGCCCTCATTGACTTCCTCCAAACTCCCTGGAGTGTCCAGGTTCTTCCAACCAGTTTCCTTTCTCTCCATGAGAGCACTTTCTAGACTCTCTCTCTGCCTCTTTCTTAGTCTCTTTCATGTCTTTTTATTTCTCTCCCCCCTCTATCTCCATCTTTTTTCTCTCATTTATGGAAATGTGCACATTATAAAGTAATGAAGCAATAAATAAGCAAGTGCCTGACATGTCTCACATTTAACTTTGGCTACAGCTACATGCCCTGTGCCTCCTTTCTTCTCAGAACCTTGTGGGACCCCTATTCTCCTCTACCATGGATGCCCTCCTTGAATGTCTGTGTGCCCATAGAAGCTGCTGTCGTTCCTGCTCTCCAGCTTGTCCTTTCCATCACAGGGCCCCATGACCTGTGATCATGTACACCCCACCCCCAAAGCAGGACAGATGCTCCCAAGGGCAAGCTGCACATTAACCACCAGGATTCCAGGTGTGACCCAGCTGCAGGGAATGGTCAGTCATTAGCAGACACTAGCTCAGTAATGACCTGCCACAGCTCTGCTGTCTCAGCCTCTGCCAGCATGAGGATGCTATGCTGTGAGGGTAATAGCTTGTGTGGAAGACACCTGGGTTTGCCTGGAGCTGCTGCTGATCCACGCCTCAAGGATAGCTGAGAAGGCAGGAATATCTGGTCTGGGCTTGCAAGTTTCTTCTGAAGCTAGGCTTCCATCCGGAGACTCATGGCCATTCATTGTGCCCTACACTGGGTTTGGGTTCCCCGAGGGCTCTTGTGGGTGCTGCATCCACTTTGTGCCACAAAACTGGATGACTGCCACCCCAAAGCTTGCCTGGGATTCAGCACCATGGACAACACCACACCTTCAGAGTCTGGGATGTTCTGTGGGACCAAGTGATGGTTTCTCAACTACTCTGACAGAGTGTTTATCTAGAATTATGGGGAAGGAGAAAGGTCACACTGTAGTCAGCATGTATTTGGGGTCCTTGGCACAGACACAGGACCAACTTTGGACCATATTTGGTGCCAAACCAGAGTGATGACAACAGAATCCTGACAGCATGGGCTGTGGCAGGCCATCTTTTCAGGTGGAACGTAGGTTGTTATTGTCCAATATTCCCTAAGAACCTGAGAATCCTGTAACTGATTCAGGAGGGAAGGACCTCTATGCTGATAGAAGGAAGTGGGGTGTTTCATGTTCAAACTTCATCAAGCGTGCTGCCCTGTGCTCAGGGCTGTGTGTGTATGCATATCAAGGAAGACAGGAAGAACCATCTGGAGGGAGACCACTTGCTGGGGCCAGGGGCCTGGATAGCAGGTTCCCATCTTTTAGAGGACATCACAAGTGGGAGGGCTTTCTCTTGCATGTGCAAGGCTTGGAGCTCTGTGGCCCATTAGGATCCTATAGCTGCTTGTCCTGCTTAGGATTCTCTACTCCAGCCCACATTCTTCATTTGGATTATAGCTGGTGCCCAGGCTCACCTTTGCAAAGTCTGGGTAGTGTGATCCTGATAAATTTCTCTAGCTGATTGTGTCCCAGCCCCTCAGCAAGTTTCTTATTTAGCGAATTCAGCCCTTGCTCCATTAATACAGATGGAGTCTAAGGCTTGGGTATCCAAGGCAAAAACAAAGCTTGCCCTCAAGGAAGCAGGACCTTCTGGGACAGCTGTGGAGGTGGTATCCCTGCCTCTCAGGCAGTTCTGAGTATGGAGCTCTGACTCTCCACAGTGTGCAATATGCATGGCCTCTCATCATCATCAGCAGAAGCATGTGAATGCAGGTCTGGATACAGACAGCTTGATACTTAGATGTCAAGGTCACACAGGCTTGGAGCTTCCTGGGGTCTCTGGCATGTACTTGAACCACTGCACAGAGTCATGAGGAGAGAGCACTGAGCAGGAAGCATGCAGGCCCTGGGAGAGAGGAGGGCATCAGCTAATCCACGAAGGACAGAAGGTCCCAGAATGTTGGTTCATCACTGGATCATAGATACAGAAACAGGGGCTGAGGAAGTGCCAAGTGGTGGTGTATAAATATTAGAGATATTGCTTTGTACAGCTTAACAAGCCTTAATTAAGTGTCTCTCTGCAGACACCCAACTAATCACAGGGTTAAAGGATGACCAAGGCACTGCCTCCCCATTAAGGCAACCACAATCAGTCATCGGCCTCTCCGCTGCCAGAGCTCAGCTCCGTCTGCAGCAAATATCCCTTAAATGCATGGGGCAACTGATCTGTGTTTCTGGGGAAGAAGCAGGGTGCAGACTGAGGTTCAGTGTCCTGCATCTTTTGTCGACAGGTGTGGAAGGCATTACCTGGCCCTCCGGCCCTTCTCTAGGCATGAGGTGGAGAAAGATGTAAAATGAATCTTCATGCTTTTGCATGTGGAGTTAGCTGGCTCACCTGCCCTACTCTTGGCCTGCTGACCTTTCCCCTGGAGTCCTTCAGCCTCCTCCCCATTACCAGACTGCCTTGCAGGAAGCTGAGACCCTGTGCCTGAGTGCAGAGAATAAACCATGGGGCACCACGGTTCACATTAACATCCTGGGAGCTGAGTTAGGACCCTGGGGCATCCTAGGGAGATTTTTATCTGCTCAATATTTTTGTAAAGAGTTTCTTTGTTAATCACTGCTCCTTGACCATGGTATCCTGAGTGATCTGCTAATTTTTCACAAGGGTCCTGTGCTTTCCCAATGACTCGCTGTATTGACTCATCAGATTCTTCACCTGAGTAACTGATGAATTAATAATCCCCAATAATGGATGGCATTACGTTATGTTAACGCACCTCTATGGGATAAATGAAAGGCAGAGTGCAGCCAGGGAAGGGGAGAGGTCTCCAAGCTTATTAATTTAGCAGTCTAAATGAGAGTCGGAATCTCTGTCTGAATAAATATCTGGAGTTTGTTTCTGTCCCCGAGGTCTTTGAGAAAGTCAGTTATTGAAAGGCTGCTTTGAAAGCTTTTAACCCCCGCGTAATTACCATGGTGCTCACCACCATTTCTCTTCCATTAATCCAGATTTAGAGCGATTTTCCTGCTGTCATTAGCCCAGGTTAAACGAGTTTGTTTTTTTTTTATTTTTTTCATAATCGTGTCCTAGTAATATTCATGCAGAACAAAAGTACTGTTTTGCTGGCTGGGAGCCCTGCAGGACAGCCAGGCTTCCCTCAGACTCTACCTGAGACACTCAGCAGAACTCTAGTGTGGCCTCAGTCTTATTTCTAAACATGGGCTGAGAGCTGTGTGCCCACACATCCACAGTTCCCACACTCGGACACACATTCCTGGACCGCACACCCATAAACACTCACTCTGACATTCACAAAATCACCGGTGCTCACACACACCCACCTTCATTTACAGATCGCAGTCAGTCTGGCAAAGTCAAAAAGATCCCCAGACTGTATGAATGCTGAAGCTCTGGTTGTGCTTGTATGCATTTAACAGGAGATTATGTTGGAGGGGGCCGGTAAGAAGCCCAAAGGCTCCTCTCTGTTGTTGCTAACAACTGTAAGTAGATGTACAATTACCTCAAAATAAATCATTTAATTAAAAAAGTTGGTGTTCACGGTCCTGTTTAGAATCCCAATGAGCCCACAATATTAGAAATTTCCCATGAAATACTGCCAAAAGTAATTTCAGTGTGTCTATGAAAACATAAGGATGACATATACTATAGATGATGTATCTAATCTATACATGGTACACATTCATTGTGGTTTTAAGTTACTTCTGCTCAGCTTTGTACAAAGCTAACCAAATGAAAGACTCTGGTTTGAGACATTCAAAGCGTCACTGTGGGATACTTATCCAAATTTGCTTTCCTATGAAGTATTCTACACACAAAAGAACTCGGGCTCTCTACTAAAGTTTAAGTTAATATTGCTATTCAGATGCATTGGCAAAGGGCTGAGCCAACTGTCAAACCCTCAAGAATCTGGTCCTGCCTGTATGTCCTGTGTCTATGTGGGAATAGAGCTGCAGAGGCAAGCTCAAGCTGCAAGGCAGAGTGCCTGCAACAGAGGCCCACATTTAAAGCTGCTCATTTCTTTTTCTTATTGTTTTTATTGAGCTATATGTTTTTCTCTGCTCCCCTCTCTTCCTCCCCCTCCCCTTCTACCCTCTTCCATGATCCCTATGCTCCAATTTACTCAGGAGATCTTGTCTTTTTCTAATTCCCATGTAGATTAGATCCATGTATGTCTCTCTTAGGTCCTCTTTGTTGTCTAGGTTCTCTGGGGTTGTGAATTTTATGCTTTTTTTGCTTTATGTCTAAAAGCCACTTATGAGTGAGTACATATGATATTTGTCTTTCTGGGTCTGGG
>LOJH01017613.1:139-18541 GCA_001685095.1 Ellobius talpinus
TTTTTTATTTTAAGTTTGCTTCTGGTTTTCCTAGGATCTGGTTTCTGGAATACAGTTTGCTTCTGGTTTATAAGACTTGGTGGTGTTCTCATCTTTGCGCGACCCCCCTGGGCCCAACACACCCCAATTCTGTTCACCTCCCAATTCCCCCATACCCCTCTATTCATCTTGCATCCCCCCATGAAAACAAAACAAAGTAAGCAAGCCAGCAAGCAAATAAAAGCAAGAATGGGGGGGAAACCTCCCCAATAAACCAAAACAGAACAAAAACCACAGCAGAAACAAACAAACAAACAAATCTCTGCCTCTCCTTCTTTCCTGACTCTCCATCACCCCTTCATCCATCCTGGGACACTGGGGGCTTCCATATATCATATAGTATTCCCCTTTGTCCAATTGCTTGACTGGCAACTGTTCATTGCAATGAGCCCTTGGTCTGGTTCAAGGCCTCTGGGTTTTTGGTATACCATCCTCACTGGATCCTCACCAGAGCTCTTCTGGGATATTCTGTGTCTTGGAGATCTTGCAGGTATCGCTCCTCAGGACCAGTCCCTCATGAGCTCCAACAGGACCTAGACAGGGTAGAAGCTGGCCTGGGTGTTAGCAGGCAGGTCAGATGGAGCCACTGGGACTACCTGCCTCTGGTGCAGTGGCAGAGACAGCTCCCCGACATGCATGCCCTCAGGGTAAGTTCATCCTCCCTCCCCACCCGCTATGGTGAAGGGTGGGGGCCCTTTCTCCTAAGTACAGGGGCCAGTTCTCTTGCTGTACTGGCCAGTGAGAGGCAAGACCAGCCTTCCCAGGGCAATGAAGTATGAGACTGGCTCAGCATGGCCCTCTGATTTCATCTCTCATGATTCCTAAGGTTTCCTGAGGTGACACTGGCCACAGACATCAACACAGACCCCAGCTGTGGCTGGATCATGGACCCAGACATGGCCCTAGGCAGCAGCTTAAGCCCAGACAACATCCTGGCTCTGGGTAGAAGGAGCGGCCACCCAGGTGGGAATGGCTCCAGCAGTCATGTGGTCACCAGATACCACCAAGGCCTCTGATTGCAGCTCCAACCTTGGGCCTCTATGTGACCATTAGTGGCAATGCAGGACCCATACCTCAGGTCAGACTCAGGACCCTCCCCACCCCGTAGCTATAGGACAATGGACCCCAATATGGTCCTTAGTAGCATCTGGGTCTGGACATCACCACTGCCCCCAGCGGCGGCATGGCCCCAAGATGCTAACTTGGCCCTTTTGATCTTTGGCGTCTGCGCAACCTTTGATGGCAACAAGAGCATCGGACATCTATAGCTCGGTCCCATGGCAGCATCAGGGCCCGAGCTGCATCTGAGTCGCTGTTTTTAAGCAGGAGGAACTGTGTGGCTTTTAGAGCTTGGGCATGACCAGGTAGACATGGCTCTGCCTGGTCCTTGGCTCCAGAGGATGGCACTCCAGCGTCTAGACAGCAAGAAGCAGGGAAGGCTAACCTATTTTCCAGCTGCATCTCCCTTAGTGAGTGAGCGGCTTTAATAGCGTGTTAATTGTACTGCCCTAGAGGACAGGGGGAAATAACTGTGAAGAGATTGAAAATAGAAAATAGCAACTCCACTAATAAGGGCTCTGTAGGCATGAGGGATTTAGGATGGTCAGGGACTGAGACTCTGGTATAAGTCCTGGCCATTGACCCAGCGTAGTGCTTCCTCAGCCTGAGAGTTAACTGGGGCCTTCCTCTTGCCTGAAGTGAAACCAGTGGTGCCGAAGCTCAGACTGGGTTGAACAACATAGGGACCTGATAAGATCGTATTTATATCCAAAAAGCTTGGCCGTGGGGTTGCTTTCCGATGGAGTCTGACCTGTGTCACTGGAGACCTGCTCTCTCTGGCCTGTCATCTCTAATTAAGACTTCGTCCTCAAGTGGCCTATGTGTCTTGCAGCTGTCAGTGGCTGTGTGAGCACCTGACTCCAGGTCTTTGCCTTGCTCTATCTAGGCTGAGTGTCTTACTCAGGAGAGGAGTCCCTCCTCAGAAGTCCCTGTCACTCCTCATTCCTCCCAGCTTTCCCTTGGCTCTGAGGGTCACAGGGCCATCCCTAAGCCAACTGCAGGAAGCAGGGGACCAGGCGTCCAGCTGGCCAAGGTTTGGCCGTCCACACTCATACCATGTGAAGGTAAGAGAAGGGTTTGTCTACCAGAAATGGGGTGGGGAAAAGGGTGACTCTGAGAGCCCCATCTCTTCCTGCACCACCCCCTCACATTTTCAGGCCCCTCTAGGTCTTCAGATACAGCCTCCTCCCATCATGCCCTGTTCTTGCCTCTCTTCACCCCAGTCTGCTTTCTTCGACCACCCACGTGTTGGTGTTTCCTTAATCCACAGCCCCAATTGGATGGCATTTCTATGTCACAAAGCCAAACATATGACAGCTGGTGGGACCTGCCACTTAATGTCCCCCTGGGGCCTGACACTCAACATACCTAAAACCTTCCCTTCATTTCTCTGCCCAACAGCCTAGTGCCAAAGCTGCTTCTCTTCACTAGCTGTCACCATCACCACAGAGTTGGAGGCCTGGCCCTCTGCCACTCCTGTGTCCCCTCTCCCTCTCTACCCCCATAGCCTAGGCCTGCTAGGCTCCCTGTGGGGTCCACCTTGCCCCCACAGTCCTCTGGCTCTTCCTAGGTGCCCTGGATACACTGATGGTGATGCTTTCCACTTCCTCCAGCCCTGTTCTTGGATTACAGAGCCTCCTCACGGCCTCTGGCCCCCACAATGGCCTCACCTTGGTGACAGGGCCTGTATCCTGGTTGTTACAGTCCTACAACAGCCTAGGTGGAGGCTGACCTCAGGGTACAGCCTGGCGCTCAAGTGTTTCCACTGAAATAAGCTGAATGAGGCACACATGGAAACTGGAAAGAGGAGGGGTCCTCCTGAGAAGAAGCCTACCTCTCTGAAGGCCCAGGAGGACTAAGGTGTCACATCCCCGGGTGCACATTCAGCCAGGTTACCCACTCCCTGGCATTGTGCTATGGAGGATGGTATGAGAGGAAAGAATTCTGTGTATGGATGTATATGTGTGTGTGTAGGAGAGTAGACTTATATGAGTATGTGCACGTGTGTTCATACGTATGGAGGCCAAAGGTCAGCCTCAGATACTATTCTTTAAGAACTACCTACCTTGTTTTGTTTGTTTTCTTGTTTTTTTGTTGTTGTTGGTTTGTTTGTATGTGTGTGTATGAGTATGTATGTGAGTGTGGCATGTGTATGTGGTGTATATGTGTGAGTGTGTGTGCTCTGCTCTATCACTCTCTGCCTTATTCCCTTGAGACAGGGTCTCAGACTGAACACAGAGCTCACCTTTGTTTAACTAGACTGCCAGCCAGCAAGCCCCAGTGACCTTTCTGTTCCCCAAGCCCTCCAGTGCTGGAATTACAAGCATGCACAGACATTCCTAGACTTGTTTTCTTAACTGCTATTATTTGTATGAATATTTGCATGCATGCATGTCTGTGCACGATGTGCATGCAGTGCTCACAGAGGCATGAAGGGGGCATCAGATCTCCTGGAACTAGAGTTGCAGAGTTTCATAAGCCACCATGTGAAGGCTGGGAATTGAATCCAGATCCTTTGCAAGAGCAAGAAGGGCTCTAAACCAAACCACTGGGCCATCTCTCCAGCTCCTACCTTATTATTTTTTTTTTTTTAGATAGGATCTCACTGGTATGGAGCTTGCCAATTAAGCCAAAGTGGCTCATCAGGCAACCCGAGGAATTCACCTGTTTCTGCCTTGGGATTACAAGTGCACAACAGCATGCCTGGCTTTTAGAATTCGAGGTTCTGGGAATTAAAATCAGACCATCATGCTTGGTGACAAGCCTTTTGCCAACAAAGCTATCTCTGTAGCCCCAAGGAAAGGATGCACACTGGGAGTCTCCTGGGTCTGGACCCAAGCGTCCAGCTTCTCAACGACATTCACCATGGGGTCTGCTCCCATTACCACAAAGGGCAGCAACTATGGGTTCGGTTTCTCCTTTTCTTGTTTCATCATCAGAAACTGCAGCAGGGGCTTCGGGAGCAAACGTGTGTGTTCTCCATCTCCTGTCACAGCTGGTGGCCATGCGCGTTAAGACACCTGGGATCTCAGCTTGTGTTTCAGGGAGAGGGGAGATATGTTTGACTAAAATGAGGCTTTAAGAGCTCACACACTCATGGACCTTCTGCTTTGGCGGAGATGGAAACAGGAGGCAGGTGGACAGCTGTGGGACTGGGTACATGGCTGTGAAGCCCTGGAACTCCTTTCTGTTCTTTAAGAAGGGTTCTCTTTATCCCAGGCTGACCTGGACTCACTGTGCAGCTGAGAATGACCTGGAACTTCTGATCTTCCTGCTCTCACCAGGTTTATGGAGCACTTGAGATTGAACCCATGGCTTCACAAATAAGGCAGGCACTCTAACAACATATCTCCAGGTTTCTGAACAATTACAGGCCAAAACCTGCTCTGACCTCAGCTCTGAGGAACAAGTGATTTCTTCATCCTCCACAGGCTTAGGAAGAAGCAGAATTAAAGAGAGCTCAGTTTGGTTGTGTTCCTGCTTGGGCCTCTTGCAGGGCCCAGCCTCTCAACTGTGTACTACCTTACGTAAGCCTCACAGTCACTCTGAAAACAGAGACTGTCACCACCTCCATGTTTACAGAAGAGACAGAGATCCAAGGAAGTCCCCCCAACTTGGCCAAGGTCAAATGAATTAATACTGGTGAAAGTGAGACCTGAGTTCAAATCTCTTCTCCCCAGTGGCCTCGAGGTTTCAGGCTGGTGCTGCGGGCTTAGATCCTCAAGCCTTCCTGACTCTATGAAGGAGGTATAGAGCACGGGGGGGGGGCAAATTCTCACACTTCTTTGAGCTCTGGCCCCATAAGAGGAGCCTAGCGAAACATCCTTGCCTTTCCATGTGAGACAATTGAAGTTTGTAAGTGCTAGAGAGACCTTGCCAGGTTGTACCCATGTGGCCTTCCTATTGTATTGTGTTACACTGAATGGGTGTGCACGTGTGTAAGTGTGCGAGCACATGCACTTCTGTTCTTATTCCACCACACAGGACCCAGCTGTCAAACTTGGCAGTGAGTACCTTTAACCACCGAGCCATCTCGCTGACTTTCCCCGCCCCCCACACCTCTTATTCTGTTGATCGGAACCTTGAGACATACACTCATACACACACATAATTATAAATGAAGTAAATATTTTAAAATTTCTAAATGTTTGGTAGGGTGCCTGCACAGCATGCACAAGGCCCTGGGTTCCATCCCTAGGACCACAGAAACCATGGTGGAGCTCACCTGTAATCCCAGCACTCAGTTGGAAGCAGGAAGATCGGGAATTCAGTTACCTTTGACAAAGCCAACCTATTGCAATGAATAAATAAATATCTAAAAATAAGTTTAGAAAATTCAATCCCCAAGGAAGCAGTCTTTGCTAGTGTGTGTGTGTGTGTGTGTGTGTGTGTGTGTGTGTGTGATACCTTCCCTCTCGATAGGTGATGGCACCTAAAGGGATGTTGCCCGCCCACAAGCTGGGTGTTCCAGCAAATACTCGGAGGGACCATCTGCTCCAGTTTCCATAAAGCTAAGAGTGTCCTACTTTCTGGAGCCTGGAGAGTGGGAAAGTCAAACTCCTTTTTGAAGTTCTGTTCTGGGGCAGCTCTGACACGGTGGGATCAGATTCTGTGTCTTGTTCAGATATGCCTCTCAGATATGAAGGGGGATGGACCCAATGACCTCTCCAGGTTTTCTGCAGTTGGTGTTCATTACTATTGTGTTCCTAGCCCTATCAATTGACCTCCAGCAGAATACTCTGAAATCCCTAGCCTTACACTCCCTAAGTAGCTGGCCATGGGGTGTTTTCCTCTTTTGAGTGTAAAAAATGGCTTTTAGCGTATTCCTAAAAATACTGGCCATTCAGAAAGCATAAATAAACGCTAAATTATGATGCTCCTGTGACAGGAACATGGAAAGACTGCAATTAACATGGTAGCTTCTGTTCGTTCTTTCTTGTTTGTTTTTGGAGACAGTTTCACTATTTGCCTTGGACGTCCTGGAACTCTCTCTGTAGGCCAGGCAGTCCTCAAACTCAGAAATCCACCTACCTTTGCCTCCTGAGTGTTGGGATTAAAGATATGCTCCACTCCACCCCTCCCCAGATTTTCATCTTTTTTTTTCTAAACATATAAATTTGAAACTCCGGGGACAGGTTTGTTCTGGGAGCCTTCTGGGGAAGGTGAGCCAGATGTCTTTATCTCCAGGTATTTGCACCCTAGGGATGGTGGCCTCTTAGGCCTAATGGCATTCCACGAGGGAGCTCTATTCAGCAACAGAGAAGTCTGGAAAGCCTACAATGACCTGTGACCTGAAGGGAGAGATGTTCTATTGCTGTTAAAAATATTCTGATCTAAATCAACTTAGGGGAAAGAAGGGTTTGTTTACCTGTCAATTCCAGGTTACCATCCATCATTTCAGGAATGGTAAGGCAGGAAGTCAAGCAGGCAGTCACATCATATCCAAAGTCAAAAACAGAGAGAAATGAATGCACCCCATATGCCTGCTTGCTTTCCTCACTAGGCCCAGCCTAGGGAGTGGTGCAGCCCACAGTGGGCTCGGGTCACTTAACAAACCACTCCCCTATAGACATGCCCAGGGGCCAGCCTGGTCTCAATAATTCCCCAATCAAGTCTCTTCCCAGGTGAGTCTAGATTGCAGCCAGCTGACATTTAAAGCTAATCAGCACAGGTTTCAGCCCTACGCCAAAAAAGATCCAAAGGCTGATTTTACACGGATCTGAATCATGCTCCTACCCCCCTCTTCCCCTCCTTTCTTCCTGACTGTTCTCTGGCTCATCATCTCTTTCTCCCTAAATGCTCATCTTACCCTCTTCTAAGAACAACATATCTTCCTAAAACTAGCGAGGGACTCCTGAAGCCATCTTCTTCCTTTCCTTCCACTGCACTATGCTGTACACTGATCCGCAGGCTTATCCAGGAAGGAGCATGGGGGCTGGGAAGTTGTTAGCGTGTAGAATGGAGATGTTTTCTCCCTAAACTACAGGGTTTTTTTTTTGTCCAACAGTGTATCTAGAATAAAGTATGTACCATCATCCAAAGACTAACTTGTTCCAGCAAAAAAAAATACAATCTCACAAATAATATTTGACCACATAAGGAATTAATATTCTCCCTCTAACCACACCCATAGCTCAACTTCCTGGGACTGGACACTCTGACCTTATGACTTCAAGGGAACACTGACCTCCTCAGTCAAGGGTTAGAAGCCAAGAGAGCATTCATTTGCTTGATTACAAAACCATGTGGCTCTGGAGTTGTTTGGAAGGGAAACAGGAGTGGATATGGGAGGATTTGGGGGGCAGGGCTGCCCCTTGCCCTCGCCGTTTTGTTTCTTTAACATGCTTGAAGTTATACAATTTTGTCTGCTCTTTTTGTTGTTCTACAAGAGCATAAGCATCCGCCCAAGATTTTGTTGTTGTTGGTAATATTATTATTATTTAAGACAGGGTCTCAGACAGTAGTCCTGGCTGGCCTCACACTCACTAAGTAGCTCAGGATGACCTTGAACTCTGATCCTCCAGCCTCCACCTCCCAGGTGCTGGGATTATCGTGTATAATACCAAGGTCAATTTCTGTGATGCTGGGATTTAACTAACCCAGGACTTTGCGCATGCTAGACAAACCCTCTACCCATTGAGCTATATCCTCAGCTCCCTCCCAAGTGTTTAAAGTTCTCTAAATGTCTTGACTTATATGAACATTATTTTAGGTTTTTAGTTGTTTGTTTTTGGAGGTGATAAAATTCAAGCCTTTTGCAAGCTTGGTAAGTATTCTAAGATTGAGCCACCCCCTAGCCTTAGAAGCACCATTTTAAATGAAAACAGAACATTTCATCACAGGGTAGAGCCACCGCTATGGTATTTGTTTTTGAACTTAAAATTACATTCGTGGTTTTATTTATTTACTTTGTGTAAGTGGGTATGCATGCACCATGATGTGTGTGTGCGTGTGTGCATGTGTGTGTGGAAGAGGGGTCAGAGTACAACTTTTGGGAGTCAGTTCTCTCTTTCCACCATGTGGGTTCAAGGGATCAAACCCAGGTTGTCAGGCTTGGCAGCAATCTGCTGTAGGAATTCCTATAGCCATTAGCCTTTAAGTTACCAGCCCACTTGGGCGTGACCTCTTATACAATATATGCCGATATGAAGCACACATCCAGCGTCTTCGGCTGCAGGATTTGGTTGCTGTTCCCCATTTGAGCAGAGGACTGTAATCTGTGAGTCTACCCCTAAATAAATAACCCTCTATTATACTCAATTCTGAGCTAGTGTGGGATTTCTTTTAAGCATCTGCCTTCAGCAATCACCTTTCCTTGCTAAGCTATCTTGCTGGCCTGGTAGTTCTGGAGTTTTTGAGCAGAAGGTCCTAAGGACTGGAGGATTTAATAATATTCTTATTAAAGTAAAATCCTAAGAGCTTCGATAGCTAGCTTAGCCACTCAGCACGTTACAGTGTTGTTGATAGGGAGCAGCTTACGCTAAGTGACTGTAAATGTTGCTGTGGGTTGTCAGAGCTGTGTGTGGGAGGTTCTGGGGAGTGAGGCTAGAGCTGTTAAGTGAATCTAGAAATAGAGCCTAAGAGGAAACAAGGTGAAAGGAGAAAGCCTGGTTGGTAAGACACAGCATCTGGCTGCTGTTCCTATCAGTCAGAACTGGGGACTAGAACCAAAGACATCATCACATCTAGCATACACATGGCTACTGTATCTGAGGACATGCAGTAGCCAATTCCTAACTTCAAAGGGTGAGAAAAGCATCATTCCTTTGACCTTCCTAGAGCGCCTAGGGTGTGGTTTTGAAGTTGACAGGAAGCTACAAACTGGAATAGGAAGCCCAGCTCCATGTGAAATCACAAGCCATATCAGCAGCTAGCCCTGGAATATTCCTGCCCTCCCATCCCAGTCCAGTCCATTCCACAGCACATTAAACCAGCTGTATGCCTCAGGTACATCAATACCATCCTTATACATGTCCAGGAGCCTCCCTGTCCTTTTCTGCCCCAACACCAACCTCCTGGTACAGAAGCAACATCCCTGTCCCCACAGGCCTATCTGCTCTTCCTGCCTCATTTCTCTTCCATCCCCTCCCTAGGCCAATAACCATCTTTCTAATGTGACAGCTGATTTGTAAATGGTAGAAGATTATCAATTCCCTCTACGCCTTTATTTTTTTTCTGGAAACAACCTCAAAGCAAGAAAGAACTGAAGAATTAAAACAGAAATTCCATTTTCACGAATATAAAATATACCTAAAATATGTCAGAGGTACAAATAGCAGAGTCATCAACACAAAAGGGAACCCACTGGAGACAACGAGGAAAGAAGTGGAGCAAGAACACCGAGAAGGCCAGCGTTAGGGACAGCCCGTGAAATGCTCACCCAGAAGAGGTGGGTGTATCTGAATGTGCAATGTTTGCAGCAGGTCATGTACTGGCAGTGTGAGTGCCACTGAGGACCAAATAAGATCTGTTTCTATGACAACAGGGGTTCCCAGGGACCAGAGAGAATCCAAGCCCATCAACTGACTCACAAGAGAGCTTCCGCCTCTCTCACACCAGAGGTCCACGAGAAAGGAAAAGAAAAACTTGCTTTGGGTCAGTGAAATGGCTCAGTGGATAAAGGCACCTGCCAACATGAGTGAGTTCGATTCCCAGGACCCACATGACAGAGGGAAAGAACCAGTCTTGCAGGTTTCTTCAACATCCACTCAAGTACCATGGTATCTATGAGTGCGGGTGTGCACGAGCGCATGCATGCACGAGCACACACGTGAGCACCCCCACACACAAATACATATTTTTAAAAGAAATATTTGCCCACATCACTTTCTTTCTTTAAAATGCTTTCTTGAGATAAAGAATACACATCTCAAACTGACTTTTTAGGGGTGATCACCGAGTCCATTGACCAACAGGACACGTGAGGCTGAAAAGAGGGGTGAAAAACAGTTAAGGCTGCCTTCTTAGATGACTTCTGATGACAAGCCTGGCTTCCTGCTCCAGCCTCATTTCTCAAGTTGTAGCCCATGGCACACCCCAGGGACCCTGAGTTCTAAGCAGGAGCTTCCCTGTAGAATCTTAGCACCAGCTGCTCCCTCCTACATCCTCCTCTCTGGCTTATACTGGGTCCCATGTTCCTTTCCCACTGCTGTCA
This sequence comes from Ellobius talpinus, assembly GCA_001685095.1. Taxonomy (NCBI): domain Eukaryota; kingdom Metazoa; phylum Chordata; class Mammalia; order Rodentia; family Cricetidae; genus Ellobius; species Ellobius talpinus. Next base: position 10,392 of record LOJH01017613.1, read on the forward strand.
TAGAATGCTGTTGACTAAGATTTCTGTCCTGCCTGGTCCTGCAGCCTTTCAGTCCCAAAGAAATACACAGAGGTCTACATTAATCATAAACTGATTGGCCTATTAGCTCAGACTTCTTATTAACTCTTATAACTTATATTAGCCTATAATTCTTGTCTATGTTAGCCATGTGGCTTGGTACATTTTTCGGCGAGGCAGTCACATCTTGCTATCTTGCTTCCTCTGTGACTGGGTCTTTCTCTTCCCAGAATTCTCCTGTTCTCATTGCCCTGCCTCTACTTCCTGCCNAGCTCAGACTTCTTATTAACTCTTATAACTTATATTAGCCTATAATTCTTGTCTATGTTAGCCATGTGGCTTGGTACATTTTTCGGCGAGGCAGTCACATCTTGCTATCTTGCTTCCTCTGTGACTGGGTCTTTCTCTTCCCAGAATTCTCCTGTTCTCATTGCCCTGCCTCTACTTCCTGCCTGGCTACTGGCCAATCAGCATTTATTTAAAATACAAGTGACAGGGTATAGACCATTGTCCCATAGCAGAATACCCTTATGAAAAACAACTAGGTGACTTAGGGTTTATTTTAGCTCACAGTCTCAGGTTACCACCCTTCATCCGGGTGGGGCAGTCATAGCAGCAGCTTAAGACAGCTGTCATCACACCCACAGTCAAAAGCAGAGAGAAAATGAATACATGCAAGTTATGGAATAGAATATTTGGTTAACTATGTAGAGATGTGTTGCATTTGTTTGTGTTGCAGAATAATTGTTTAACTATGTAAAGGCATGTTGCTGTTTCCCTTTGCTTGCCTAAGGCACCTGATTGGTCTAATAAAAAGCTAAATGGCCAGTAGGTAGGCAGAGGAGGGATAGGCAGGGTTAGTGGACAGAGAGAAAAGGGGAGCCAGCCAGCCAGCTGGGGGCCAGACAGACAGACGCAGAGGAAAGCAGGATAGACAGTATGTAAATAAGGTAAACGAGCCTTCGGACAGCACATAGATTAATAGAAATGGGTTGATTTAAGTTAAAAAAAAGCTAGCTAGAAATAAGCCTAAGCTAAGTCTGGGCACTCATAATTAATAGTAAGTCTCCATGTCATGACTTGGGAGCTAGGTGTCCAAGAAAGCTGGCTACACATGCATGCTTCTAGAACTCACTTTCTCCATTCTTCCACAGAGCACAATTCAGACCCAAGGAATAGTACTTCCCATGGTAGACTGGGTCTTTCTGTTTGTTTGGAACCTCCAGCTCTCTCCTGCACAGTCTGAGAAGCCCCATTCCTCTCTCTAAATCCTGCCCTCTCAGAGAATCTCCAACAAAGAAAAAACTCCAAAAAGTCCAGTTCTGCATTCTTGGTGGCTGCAGTGGCCCAAGTCCCCACCTACAGCATTCAGTTTTGGACAATACTTGTTGCAGACCCAGCTTGGGGTAGACATGTCATCACCCCCTTGCCTGCAGGCTATATAACCTCCCTGCTTTAGTTTGAGGCACAATGACTTCTCTGCTTCAGTCTCTGGGACTGGAGAATGCACCCTGGAGTTGCTTTGCTCAAATAAACCTCTTCTTTTACTTTTTCAACTCTCTTGATCTGACTTACTGCATTGGTAGAGAAGCCTATTATCATGATACAGAAAACCTATTACTGTTCATGTCAATTAATGTAACCAAGATCTTTCCCAACAGGCAGGCCCACAGGCCAATCTGATCTAGACAGTACCTCATCAAGGATCTTCCCAGATGATTCTAGATTGAGTCAAGTGGACAATTAAAAGTAACTGTCACAATCTACATGTGCTTCCAGCCTGAAATTCCCTTAGCCTTACATATTTGTCAATTCTAAAATGCACACACCTTAGGCAGGCAAGTACAGGCAATAGTTTAGTACTTTGGGACCCCATTTGACTTTAGGTTATGCCCACATTCCTTTTGTAATAATGCACTTGGCAGCCTAGTTCCTTTTTCTATACATACTAAGCACATGCAACCCTCTCCTAACAATAAACCTAGCAATATTAGAACCCACCTGCATCAGACTACACGTACTTCCATCCCCGAACAAAGTATGTTTTCCTATCCTTAGTAACAATCAAACTCAGACACTCCTGTAAGAGTTTAACAGAGGAAAGCAACTTTGACGGGTTGGAGCCAAAGGGCACCACAGAGTCACACCATGCAACAGAGCTCAGGTGGCAGGCTTATTGGTGGTGGTGGTGGGGGTTGCTGAGGCAGCCTCTGAGAGAGAGCAGAAGGAAAGGAGCTAGAGGGGGAGAAGGAGTCGTGCATTGAGGTGGGTAAAGTTGAGGCTTGTTAGCAGGTTGTAGAAGGTTCCTCTAGCTCAGGCTTTATAACTAGCAGGAGCTGAGTGGGGAAACAGGAAAAACAGAGGGAGGGCTTAGAGCAAAAATAAGAGAAAGCTGAGGCGTAGGGTACCTATTGCTGGCAGAAGTTACAAAGGTTCCGTATAGTATCAGGATCTAGGATGCCGGTAGGCAGCCATTTGCATTGATTTTCTAAGAGGTATCGGGGCCAGAGTTGACGGCAAAGGTGGATGACTTTAGAAGCCCTTAAGTCAGGTACTAGGTGTAGAGGTCTGAGGTTTTCCAAAAGGCATCCCTGGGGGTATCTTGCGGTATGGGGAGGACGTAGTTGCCATGAGCAAGGTAGAGGAAGAAGATCAAGTCTGAATGTCCTGGTGTCCCAGGGATTCAGTGGGCACAAGCTGTCCAGTGAATCATCACACACTAAGCAGGGACCAAGGGCTAAGAGCCAGAGTGAGATGTGGTAGCCTGATACCAGGGCTTGTGAATGAGGCCAAAGGGTGAGAAACCATGCTTGAGAGATTAAACCACATGCAGGAGAAATGGCCAGAGATGAGAGTTGGCAAAAAGGGTTAACTGGAGCCTTAAAGACTGTGACTGGGACTTCCTCCACCTCTGAGAATACTAACGAGGTGCCAGATGCTCAACAGTCACGCCCACGGATCCAGGGAAGCATTTACACTGACCAGGAGAACCGAGACTTAAATGTTGCTGGTGTTGGGTGAAGTGCCCAGCAATCGATCGGTTAGTTGGAAAGTGAGCCTGTTGCAGGTAGGCTATGCACAGGGTCCCAGTGTGCCTCAGAGTGCTGATGGACAGGACGGACCACCAGAAGGGCCTCCCGAGTCACAGAACCAATATAATAGTTTGACAGAGGAAGGCAACCTTGACGGGTTGGCGCCAAGGGGCACCACAAAGATACACCATGCAACAGAGCTCACTTGGGAGGTTTATGGGGGGGGTGCTGAGGCGGCCTCTGAGAGAAGAAGGAAGGGTGAGAAGGGCTTGGCTTTTCTAAGGGAATATAGCACATGCGCATAGGGAGAACGCCCTACTTAGTGGCTGCAGTGTCTACAGAGTCACATCTTGGCTGCTGCTGCTGCTGTGCCCTACTAGGGCCACGAGAGCAGGCTGGTGTAAATGCCTCAGTGCTAACGCTTCCTACTCGAGTATTTTCCCAATGTATCCTGGTATGAAGAGTGGAAGAAATGATCTGACCCGAACTGGTTTGGAGTACATGTACAGTAAGACACAACTGTGATCTCTAAATAGCCTTTTAGGGAGAATCCCCTATTTACCATCTTATGCTTATGCATGATTGGTTGTGCATATGATTAAAGTCAGATGCAGCATGGGAAGGGACATGTGCAGAAAAGGAATAATTATAATTCAACATAGAGAGCCATCCGAACTATGCCCCTTAGCAACCAACGTTCCCTTCTCCTGAGCAGCATACAAGGAAGCCCCAAATAACAATCAAGGCCCTTGAGTACCTTCGCTTGTGGCCTGCCATCAACCTTGACACTGTATCCTTCTTTAATTCAAATTAAATGAGCTGCAAATGTTATATTCTTGCTTGTATGTTTTTTTTTCCAAATCTGTGTAAGCCTGAGCCTTTATTATCAATTCTTTGACTATGAGGCAAAGAACCTCATAGTCAGCTGAACCCACTGGTAACACATCCCCTCTGCTTGTGTGTGTGTGTGTGTGTGTGTTCCAGTGTGTGTGTGCGTGTGTGTTCCAGTGTGTGTGTGTTTTAAGACAAGGTCTCTTAACTTTCTGTGTAGCTGAGAATAAAACTGAATTATTAATCCCCCCTGCTTCTATCTCCCTACTGCTAGGATTACAGGTGTGAACCCCATATCTCTTTTATGGGAGGCCAGCAGTCCACCAACTGAGCTACATCTCCACCCTGCTTCCACCCCCACACCACTCCATTTTTGTAACACTGAAACTAGAATGTATCTTATAACCCTCGGCCCATCACAGTTCAGTTGGCAGCATTTTCCCAGTCAGAACATAAATTAATAGCACATCTTTCAGCAGAGGCATCTTAGAGCCAGTGGCCTTGTTATCACACTGTCCTGGAATTGCCCACATTCACAGCCAGCATTCACTAACTAGAAATACCTCCAAGGGAAGAACTGTTTTGCCATCACTCCCTAAATTCCCTGAGGCCCTTGCTAGAAGCTGGTAGCCGCACAGTAAATGTTTTCTGAATGTGCACAAATAAAAGCAGCCGATATCACCAACTTCTGTGGAAGCACATTGTGCGGGATTCTATCCAGGCCCAAGGCTGTTAGCTGTGTAAGACTTGCAATGAAGAAGACGCTGTCCTGGGGTAGGGGAGTTTCTCCAGGTTGTTTGTGAGCACTCTTTTCCTGAACGATAGATATTATCTGTGTCTTAAGTGTCCACAAATAACTTGATGAATGAATGAAGAAACTCAAGTTCTATACACAATAAATATTTGTTTCTGACAATAATGTTCATCTGTAAGGTGAATAAGGTGCCAGAACAAGTGTGTGTGTGTGTGTGTGTGTGCATGAAAGTATGTGAATTCATGTATGTATATGTATTTTTATTGTGTTATGGGGTGCATGCTATGACACTCATGGGAAGGTCAGATAATAATTTGTGGAGTCGGTCTTCACCATCCATCATGTGGCACCTGCCTCCTCGGGATCAAACTCAGGTCATCAGGCTTGGCAGCAAGCATCTTTACTTTCTCCATGAGCTTTCTTGCCAGCCCCTAAAGTTTTATCTCATACTTAACTGGCTTTACAGGTTAGAAGTGGGAAAATCGAAGAAACACACGTATTTGTTCATATATCAAATACTTGTTGGCTCACATCCTCTCGATGCTGGGATTAGACGGATCAAGGCCCCTTACCTCTTTAAATTTATGACTTAATGATGGTCCCAATAGCATACACATAAACAAGGTCACAGTCAGAGGCCTGATTGTCGTCGTGATAACATGAAAATAGAAGGTTTTATTCCAGTTGTGGCTGTTCAAACACATCTGGCCAGAACAACCACCAAGGACCGCTTTAAAACCAGATTTTCAGAGCACTGGGGAGGGGTTTGGAGGTGAAAGTCTTGTGGAACAAGAATCAGGACTAGAATTCGGATCCCTAGGAAACACATTATTGTGGTCGCCTGCCCATAATTCCAGCCTTGTAAGGTAGACAGAGGATCCCAGAGCAAGCTGGCTGAGGAGACTATCCCTAGGCTAGCTCTCCCGATGAGCTCTGGATTTGACTGAGAGACCTATAGGTTTTCTGTATCACAATTGTAGGTTTCTCCACCGATCAAGCCAAACTGAAAAGGTAAAAGAACAGGTTTATTTGAGCAAAGCACCTCCCAAGTAAACCCTCCAGTACCAAAGATGGAACCTGAAGAAGTTGCATGCCTGAATTAAAGCAGGGAGCTTGTATACCCCATAGGTGAGGGGTGATGACGTGTCCTCCACAAGTTGGATTGTGCCCGAGTATGGTCAAAAGCTGACCACTTTAGGTGTGATCTTGGGCTGCTGGCAACTTCAGGGGAGGAGCTGCTGCAGTTAAAAAGAATGCAGAACTGATCTTTTTGGCACCTTTGTTGGAGATTCTCTGAGAGGGTGGGGTTTGGAGAGAAGAATGGGGCTTTCTGATCAAGCAGGAGTGAGCTGGAGGCTCCAGCCAAACAAGACCCTCTTCTCAATCAGTAGGATAAAGAGTGATTAAGGGTGATTCCTGATATCAACATTGGTCTTCCACATGTGTGTGCACCCCCGTACATGGAAAACCATAAGAATAACGTACACATACACCAAGAAACAGAAAGAAATTCCTCAAACAAAAACCCATCAGATTTTCAGGCTGGGCATCATAGAGTATGTCTATAGTCCCAGTACTTGGGAGGCAAAGGCAGGAGGATCTCGGTAATTTCAGGACCAGCTTGGTCTTCATAAGTACCAGACTGAGCAGGACTATACATCCAAACTCTGTCTCAAAATGACAACAATAAAAATATTCTAGGGCCCAGGAGTCCAGACTCAGAATGCTACCTAGGTAAAATGACCAGATACAATGCTTTATATGAATCTTGTATTGGTGACGGCTGGACTGAATAGGAGGTTTGGAAACCTGGAGCATGGCAGAATCACAAAGAGAGCTTTGACAATATCTGGCACCCAGGCTCCACCCTGCTAGATCATGTTACATCTGGGAGGATGTACTTTTGTTGAGTGAAGCTGGGCAGTGGTGGCACACACCTTTAATTCCAGCACTTGGGAGGCAGAGNAGGACAGGCTCCAAAGCTATAGAGAAACTCTGTCTCGAAAAAAAAATTCTATGTGTGTAATTTTTTGCACACGCAAAACACACCTGCAATCCCAGCACTTGGAAGTTTGAGGGAATCAGAAGTTCAGTGTCATCCTCAGTGGCAGAGGGGACTCAAGGCCAACCTGTCTCAAACAACATAGGAATGAGGGGTAGTTAAATTGGTAGAGTGCCTAAGCAAGGCCCTGTCTTGGATCCTCAGCACTGCCTAAGACCGGGTATGATAGAATTCCTATAATCCCAGCACTTGGGAAGTAGGTGCAGGAAGATTAGTTCAAAGTCAGGTCTAGGGAGATGGCTCAGCAGTTAAGAGCACTTATTACTCAGTTTCCAGCAACTCAGTTCCCAACATCAAGTAACTTACAACCACCTGTAACAACCACCTCCAGTTCTACCCTCTTGCAAGTGGTGCACTTAACCTCATGCACACATGCATACATATAAATGAATGAATGAATGAATAAATCTCAAAGGAAGAAGTTCAAAATTGCCCTCCACTACATAGGAATGTCAAGATTAGACAAGAGACATCATCTTAAAAAAAAGGTGCAAAAAGTACATAAATAAAATTCATCAGATGATGGTGGTGTGCTTAGTCTTGGATCCCAGGGATGGTTGGAGGCCATGATCTAAAACTCTGCAGCTGGCTTCTGCCAGGAACCAGGCATTAAGTGCCTATAGACAGCAGCTTGCGTATGTCCAAGGTTAGATGTCTTAGGAGTCTATGGTAGCTCAGTGGTCCTGTACTGTCTTAACATGTGAATGGCCTAGAAGCTGATCCTCCAGACTGAAAAAAAAGCCAAGTGTTCAGGTCTTTAGATCTGTGCCCAAGAGACTGGCTCTCCTAGAGACGATGTCCTTAGTATGCCATTTTATGCCTTCACCTTGACTCTCCTAGGATCTGCTTTCTGTGCAGACCCAAGGCTGAGAGATGATCCCTAGTCTCACATTCCATCTAGACCTGGCCTCGCTGCCTGTCTACTCACAGCTGTGGGAACCTGCTGCAACACCGAGAGCACCACTCACTGGCCATTCTCTTCCAGCAGTTTCTTTGCAAAGTCCTTAGTAACTTCATTAGTAACTTCAGTCAGAAATCCCAACAGGTCTGCCAGCTGCTGTGCCAGGAACTCAATAGACAGGCACCCCAACAGCTCCACCAGTGTTTTCTTCCTTTAACTAAGAAATTTCCAGAGTTGTGTATTATATCATTACACTGGCCATCAAGACAAGAACAGAGCTGCAGGTCATGTGACAGAAAGAACTGCATTCTTTTTTCCTGTAACTGACCCCCTCATGATCAGATACTGAACCCCAGTGGGGTACAAGGCTAGTTACCTGGTAAGGAAATAGAGTATCATGGTGGTTCCTCTTGATTATCAACATGTAGAAATTTAGAATCAGTATGGCTGTGTTTGTAAGGTTAGGTAAGCTGAGATAGAGAGACCTGTTGTGAACGCATTTCTATCTATCTGTCTATCTATCTATCTATCTATCTATCTATCTATCTATCT
>LOJH01017614.1:0-24285 GCA_001685095.1 Ellobius talpinus
GTCCCCTGACCTTTAGATAGATGACTTGGAGCCTACAGTCCTGGTAAACTCTTGGGAAAAATGTGATACCATTTGGTCTTGACATTCATTCCTACCCCTTTCCAGGCAATCAGCGCTGTTCTTACCCACAATGCTCTGCTGCTTTTATCCTCCTCACTTTTGAAGGGCTACCTGGGTAGCCACATTTTTCATAAAGAGCCTCATACCTGAAATAGCTTGACATTTGTGTGGTGTCTTGAACTACATAGCACATTTCATTTATATGCTCCGATTTGACCTTTAAAACCACCTGGAGGTTGGAAGGAGAGGTCTCATTATCCCCCTTTACATAAAAGAAAGTCATGCTGGAATGCCTGGGGTTATCCACCAGGTACCTGGCCCAGCTTGTCTTTGAATACTGGTTTGTCCTGGTTCCAGCCTGTCCAACCCACCCCTGCTGAGGGACCACACTTTTATTTTTTTGGTCACTCCAGACCCCATATAAATTCCTTTTTTTTTTGAAACTTCTGATTTTTTTAAAAAAAGCATGTTTTTGTCAGTAGCCCAGCCAGTTTGATTTCTTTTTCCTTGTCATAGGCCATGTCTAACCTTATTGGTATAGCTTTGCCACTCCTTGATGCCACTGTGAACCCCGATACTGCTTTCTTTTTAGTTGATCCTCAGTTCCCACAGATTCCTTCCTCTTTTGTCCCGCCCACTTGAGTTTTGTTTCTTTTCCCTTTATTCAGGCAAACTCACAAGTGCCGAGCATATTTTTATGGTGTTCCCATGTGAATATTTTATCCATGGCCTCTTCTTATTTTCAGTCCTTTCTGAAGAAGGGCTAATAGTTCAAACTTATTTTTCTTTGGAGGGTTGAGACTTACAGAAGCTGCATGGATGGGTCTGTCACTCTGTGTCCGAGGGAGGCCTGGGGGCCTGGGAATGGGGACAATTGGGAATGGAGTTCAGAAACAGGTGGTAGCCAGGTGGGTGCTTGCCACTTTCTCGCCCTATTAAGTAGTAGCAATATTTAGGAAACTCAGCCCAAGTGAGCACAACCCTCCTGAAGGTCCGCTGCCCTGGCTGAGAAGATAGGAAAACATTCTGAATATATGTTCATTTTTGGTTTAGTTTTCCTGTTGGCTTGCTAGCCTTTGAAAACTCCTCTCCCCATTTCTCTCTTTTCTTAAAAAAGCATCTATGCTCTTTTGCTATAAGTCAACAACAGTTGAAGGAAGTGTGTATGAACCTAAGACTTCAGAAAGAATTACTTTCTGAGGCAAATTGTAACTCACAGCTGCCAGTTAAAGGGCATTGTCAAGGCTGGGATCATCTGAGCAATGTGGGCATCTTTTCCCAAGGCAAAGGACGTGTGCTGCTCTTGCTTCCCGAAGCTCCACAGCTCTTTGACCTGATGTCTGTGGGCATAATTATGGGGACTTTTAGATAGGACACACGAGTCAGGCCTTCCCTAAGAATGAAAGACCCAAAAGGTGTGGCAGGGTTGATGGCTCTCTTGGTAAAGTTCTTGCAGTGCCAGCAAAAGAGGACCCCAGTTCAATTCTCAGGACCTGCATAAAAAGCTGGTCTTGGAGAGATGACTCAGTGGTTAAGAGTACTGACTGTTCTTCCAGAGGACCCAGGTTCAATTCCCAGCACCCACATGTCTGTAACTCTGAGATCTGACACCCTCACACAGAGATACATGCAGGCAAAATACCACTGTACATAAAATAAAAATAAATAGATGATTAAAAAAAAAGCTGGTCTCAGTAGCATGAGCCAGTCCTATAAAGGTGGAGACAGAAAGGTCTCTGGAGCTTTTGCTAACTAGTTTTGTTGACTTAGTGAGCCTCAGGACCCATGAGAGATCCTGTCTCAAAAAATACAGTGGAGAATGAGTAAGAAGACATCAGATGTGGATTCCCCACCATACACACATGTGCATTACATACAAATACCTTCCCATATCCCATATCATACCATTAAGGATTGTTCTTGTCAGCGTTTAAGAAACTCAGCCAGTATTCAAATTCTCTGACCATTAGAAGCAAACAGAACCGAAATGCCTTTCCTTTGCTGAGGCATCATTGGGCCTTCTTGCCACAGTATCACTCAACCAGCTAACGCCCTGGCTAAAGACATCCTTAAAGGATTGTACTTTGTGGGACCCTTTGCTTACTATAGTCCTTGGCTCTCTCTGGATTCCATCTGTAAGGCAGATGGGCATCTCTTACACATTCTCCTCCAGTCTCAGGATAAAGGCCAGCAGTGCATCACCCAACCAACCTATACAGGGAACTTGGAGTAGAGGCTGTCACCTTCAGACCTAAAGAATGTTCCCACTCGGTAAAGTTGGATCTTTCTGCTTACAGAGCTAGACATGGATGTGAATGTCTGCAGGGCTGCTTCTGACCTGGGTCAGATCTGGAGTTCATCAGCTGCCCCGTTAGATTGCCTGGGTTAACAAAGGCCCCGTGCTGGTCATGAAGAGAAAGGAAAGAGGACGCTAATCACAAAGGTCTTGGGAAGCTGCTGGATGTTCCATGGAGTCCCTGTTCATTCTCAGCTAAGCCGGTGCTGAAACATGTGATGTCTTTGCTCTCTCTTCTGGAAAAGGCCATCAGTGGCAGTGAGTTGCCATTTCTCATGAGCTAAGTGCACAGGCTCCTTTCTAGATAAGTTAGGAAAGACGGAGACCCTGACCTTAGAGCTGTGGAAGGGTTTTGAGTCCTTTGGAAGCAGGCATTGTCATTGATCTTACCTGGCTCCACAGAGTGTTCTAACCCTTTCCCCAGCCTGGGGCGCCTGCCTCACTAAGAGCTAGTTTTCCCTGGTGCTCTAGGAAAGAAGTAGGTTTACACACTGTCTTGGGATATTCTGAAGATTAGCTTTCCCCGAAGCCCATTCTGGAGGGACTGGAGACAGCTTCTTCCTCCTGAAGGACTGGAACCGTGTCCCTTGCTGCCTGATTCCATTCAGCTACCCCAAGGGTGGTGATGTAGCCCCGAGGCTCCAGAACAGTAATCCACACAGCTAATCCATTTAGGCAAAGCTGTTAGTTGAAAGGTAATCTGGTTAGCATCCCTTGTCCCATCTTCCTGTTTCTCTCAGAGGAGAGGGACTTCGGTCTGTTCTCCCAGACTCCTGAGTCTTTGCTGAGTTTGTTTGATTCTTCACATCTGCCTTGGCAGAAAAAGCCACCTGACTTGTTCTAGGTCCTGCTTAGTTGCGTGCTGTGATGTTCACTGAACACATAGGTAGGACTGAAGAGAAACAAAGCTTGGGAAAATGAAAGAAATGCTTATGAAAGTTGACCTTGGGGGGTCCCACCCTGCCAGCCCCTCTACTTCGTTTCAGTATCTGCATTGACCTCTAAACTCCACTTTCTATTTATTTATTTACTTATTTATTTTTAATTTGGTCTCTAGCACTCAGGCAAAGCACCCTGCCAGTGTTTTGTTTGATATTAATGTTCTTTTTTGTTTAAATTGCTTTAAAATATGGGCAGAGCCCCTGTATATGTATACATCCCTTTGCGTATAGACACTGTTTACCCCAGGCACAAGCAACTCTCACAGAGAGCATCTATACATCTGTGATGAATCTCAAACCCCCAACCTTGCCCAAAGAGCCGCAGCTTCCCACTGGTTCTGTGTCTATTGCCCTCATCCCCAAGACCCCAACAGACACCCTAAAAACCGCAACTAAATGATTGCCTTGCACAAGCGGGTTTTTGCCTTTGAGAGAGCTCCCTGGGCATCTAATTTCACTTAGATTTCTTCTGTCCTCAGAGGTCCCCAAAGGTACTTGTAGAATGTTTGCCGTTAAACGGTTGTAAATTAGGGGCTGAGTATATGAAGCGTTAATGAAGGCTGGTATTGGAACCATTCCACATCCCCAGGCTGCCAGGTTTTCAGTCCAAGAAGTCGCTTGCTGGAGGCCCGAGTTCCTGAGTGTCAGGTTTCAGCTCTCCTTTCTTCTTTCTTTTTCTTGCCTCCCCCCCCTTTGTTCCTCAGCCGCCCTTTTTTCTCTTACCTTTTTTTTTAATGGCTCACCTCGTTCCTCCTTCTTAACCTACTCCCCTAGCCTTTCAGGTTTTTTCTAAAAGCAGCTACTAGGAACACAGTGTTTAATGAAGCCAGGAAAGCAGCCTTTCTTTCTTTTCCTGCCTGAGACAGAGCCAAAAAGAGTTTATTCTATTTTTTTTCTTTCAAAATTTCTTCTTTGTGTATGCTTGCCTCATTTCATTCTCTTTAAGCCACGGCTAGAATTAATTCATGCAAGAGACAGTCATTTTGAATAAATACTTCAGCTAAACCGAGTGAGAGAACTTTCAGGTCTGCTCCTTGTATTGGACATTAACCATAGAGAATAGTGCATCTGTGTCCTAGGGCCTGTTCAGATAGATGTAGCCTGAGACCGTCAGAGGGCTGATACATTGATACCGTTAAATGAAAATATAAATTCATAGCAAGATATGGAAAACAACTGTTCTGTATTTCTAAGAGAGTGTGTGAAAGTCACACTGGTATGTTTTTAAGCTGTAGTGTGTAGGTCAAATGAGGCGCCATATGTTTTAAAACATAAACTTACAAGCTTAAGTATAGCCTTTACTAAAAAGTCTGTTGTACCCAAGAGAATGCTTGTGGTGACGATGAATTGTATGGAGGACACCCACATGCATGTGGCTTCCTCAGGTTCTGAGCATTTTCTCAAAGCCTCCACTGTGTACATGGTGAGTTATTTATTTATTTTGGTTTTTCAAGACACAGTTTGTCTGTGTCACAGCTCTGTCAGTCCTGGAACTCATTCTGTAGGCCAGGCTGGCCTCAAACTCACAGAGATCCACCTGCCTCTGCCTCCCGAGTGCTGGTATTAAAGGCGGGCACCGCCCCTGCCTGGCACATGTTGAGTTTTAATCATAATCTAGTATGTGCCTTTTAGTTTAGAAAACAAGAAGCTGTGCCTAGGAAGTAGTAACAAGTAATTTTAAGAGCACAATCCTTACTGGTTCTGAAGGACACTTTGGGCATCTTCTCGTTTACTTCTGCTGCTCTCCTGTTTGAGAAAGAGAGAAAGATGGTTCAGGATGTGATGGGCCACGCTGTGCCTGTTGTCTGCCTTTGGGCTTTACCTGTTTTATATGAATTGTGCACTGCTCCATTCCCAGCATAATTCTGCAGTGGTCTCATCCCACAGAGTCTTCAGTTCACCATCTGATGCCCCTTTCATTCTGATATAATTCGTTCATGCGTTTAGTAGTAGTGTGCATTGAGTGCCTGTAGTATGCTAGGCTGTCCTGCTCTTCAGGACAGGACTCAACGACAGCTGCTTGTCATGGGACCTAGCAATTCAGTCCTCAAAGAATCAGGAACAAACGTGGCATCTGACTATCCTATAAGGCATTGCTTATGTGATCCACTTATGACTGGTATAAATAACTTATCAAAATAGCCATAAAGGACTTAGCAAACAAAATGAACTGCTAGAGAAGACTGCATTAAATTTTAATAGAAAGAATTCTTAGTAATAAGTAGGAAACACATCTTGGCATATAGCTGAGTCGTTCCTTTGAGGCTTTTCTTATGTCCTCCTCATATCAAGGACTGGGATTTTTTTTCTTTCCATTTGTGAAATACTGCATTTTTAGATAAATTATAGTTTCTCCCCACTCTGTTTTCACCTAAATAATGAGAGGACCTAAATTCTGGAGAATGACAGGAGATACACCCTCTTGCATTTCATGGTGGTAGAATCTGCACACAAAGCTCTATGCTGAGAGACTGTGGGGACACACACAAGTGCACACACACAGGGATGCGGGTCTCAGGCACCTAAGAGCGAACAGAGGTTTAGGCAGGTGTAGGGGTAAGACTTGGAGAGGGGGAGAGGGTCAGAGTTTTTGCTCAAAAGCTTTTGTTTTGTAGAAGGATAGCCTTTTGTCCTCTGGGATTCAAGGCCAGGTCCTGGATTCTCATGTAGAGAACATGTCTTAGAACCGAGGAATAGTCTATGGGTGGGCTGGATTGAGAGTTTAGCTTCTGCTTCTCCCCTCAGGAGCAATGGAAGCATACTTAGCAAGGAAGGACAAACTCTTCCACCCAGGTGGCAGTGCTGATGGCTCTTTTAATTGTGTGTGTTCATGCACGTGTGTACATGTGTGTGCGTGTGCATGTGTGACACACATGGAGGTCAGAAGACAGCCTTGGGTATCATCCTTAGGAAGCTCCATCTCCTTTGAGACAAGGTCTCTCACTGGCCTGCACTCTGCACTCATCAGGTAGGTTGAGCTGACTGTCCAGAGAACCCCAGGGAACCAGTCTCCACTTCCCCAGTGCTGGGATTGTTAAGAACGGGTGCCGCCAGGCCTGGCTTTTAAAAACACAGTTTTCAAAGTGTATTCTCAGGCGTGAGCTCAGGTCTTGATGTTTGCAATCAGTCCTCAAGCGTGTTTCCTCCTTCTCTACTCCTCTTCCTCCACTCACTCCTCCTCCTTCTCCTTCTTCCTTTTGGTTTTCGAGACAGGGTTTCTCTGTGTAGCCCTGGCTGTCCTGGAATTTGATCTGTAGACCAGACTGACCTAGAGCTCAGAGATCCACTTGCCTCTGCCTCCGGAGTAATCTCTGGGATTAAAGGCATGAACCACCACCACCTGGCACTTCATCTTCTTTAAACAAATTGTTTATTTTCCCATGTCTCCCTTCTCCTGTCTGTCTCATATTCATGACCTGCTATTCTTTTATTATTATTATTATTATTACATATATGCATAGAAATTTGTAAATACAGCCTTCTGGGTCTGGTTAGTATTGCTCGTATGAATATGTTTTTATGGCTGACCAGTGTTATTGGATAACCAATTAGGGGACTCATCCTTGGAGAAGACCGATTGTCCCTCTTTCAGAAGTCATTGTCTATGACTTTACAGTTGGGGTGGGGCCTTGTGAGATGTTCCCCACTCATGTTGGCTTGTCAACGGCTGTTGTCATGGTTCAGGTTTTGTGTTGGCTACCATATTGTTGAGGTGACATGGCTGGAGATTTCCTGTCATATAGAGTAAACAGTCTCACAGAGGATGCCCTAGTCCTCCAGCTTTTACAGTCTTTCCACCTCCTCTTCCACAATGTTCTCTGTGCCTTATATGTAGAGTTCTGCTGTAGGTGGTTCAGGTGTTCTCTGCCCTTTGACCCACTGTGGATTTCTGTGATGATCTGTCAGCTTCAAAAAGAAACTTCTTTGATAAGAGGTGAGACCTACACTTACTTGTGGATATAACAGGAATTAGTATTAGAATGTTCTTAGAAATTGTACTGGTTTAGGAAAGAGTCAGGATTCTGTTCTCCTCTAGGTTCCATGGCTTTTGCAGCCATGGGTAGCTGACTAGATTTACAGGACCAGGCTGAATTCCCTTCTGTAGAATGGGTCTTGAGTCCAGTTAGGTGGCTACTGGCTACCCTCATGATGTAAGTGCTGCATTGCACCTTTAGGGATATCTTGTTGTGCTGGTCCTTGTTGTGGTTCCTCACAGCTGACAGTTGATTACTTTTCTCTGTTGCCAGCTTACATTGCACCTTTAGGTACGACTAGAGGGTCAGAGAGGTGACTCTGAGGTCAGATCCAGCCTGATTCTTGCAAGTCCTTTTTCTGCAGTGTGTGGTGTCTTCAGGAGCTGAGGCTTATATCTTCAGTTCGGGAGGTGGCGGGGAGGGGTGGCAACCAAGAGCAATGGCAGTGGCCTATATTGTTTTGAGAACCTCTTGGGCTTTCCTGCCCATCACCCCCTCTGACAGCTCAAAAGGAGGTTTCTCATACCTGGTACCTATGTTTGGTTTGCTAGTTTACAGCACTCAGGGGAGCATTATCACCCCAAGCGATGTACCTTCTACAGGTGCTTGCTCAGCCATGTTCATTGCCACTCTATTTCCAATAGCTAGGAAATGGGAAGAGCCTAAATGTCCTTCAGCTGACAATGGATAAAGAACACATGCAAATGTAGAAGGAATTCTATTCAGCGGTAAATAAAAATGAAATCTTGAAACTGGCAGGAAGATGGATAGAAAGAGGAAATAGTATATTGAGCAAGGTAATCCAGATTCAGAAAGACAACATGGTGCATTCTTTCTTATTTATGGATCCTAGCTCCAAATCTTTAGATGTGTGTATATCGCCTGGAGTAGCCGCAGAAGTCAGGAAAATAAGAAAGAACCATGGGAATGAGGAAGGAGCTCTAGAGAGAGACTAGCAGGACACGGTACTATGAAGAAGATAATATGGAAAATGAAAGTGGGGTTGTAGTGGGAAAGGCTTTGGCAGGGTGTGGAGGGCAATACAGAGAAAGGGAGGGAGGAAATATGAATAGTAGTGTTTACCTAAAATTACATATAATATGTGTGTGTATATATGTATATATATGAAGTTATGCCTTTCTCTTCTTTTAAAGTAGGCGCAATATACTCCCATCAATTCAAGCCCCTAGGTTTAAAATGTTAGGTGATTTATAAAGCCTTTTCATAAAAAGCAGCTGACTAGGTATATAAATAATACAATGATTAAATTATTAAATAAATATTGAGCATTTAAATGGGTAGGGTGCCGGGTTTATGTACTCGAGGTAGCCCCAGGGTGTACAGAGTCAGTTGAAGGAAATCAACTTCAAAGGCTTTATAAAATAAACAGCATCTACTTGCATACCGGATCTAATTCATATCCCGATCTGAGAGGCAGGTCTTGATGCCTCTCCGTGGATGCAGCTTATCAGTGATTAGTATTCATGTCTCATAAAGTTTGAAGATTTTTGTTTTTCACTGGGATTCTATAAATTTAGACCCCTTTGATAGTTCATGCTGTTCTCCTAACATCCCCTGATTGGTTTAGGTTTTATTGCCCCTTTCTTTTCTATAGCTGTGGACAAATTGCTGACTGTGAACATGGAGAAGATGCTGTATGAGGTGAAACCAAGCCCTTTTGTCTTCAAAGGGTTTATAAACCATCTTCATTATTCAAGAGTTAGAACCCTTTCTTAAAATATGTAAAACAATTTTTAATCTTTCAGTCCTAGTAGCAAATGAATTCTGCAGTGGTTCTATGGAGTCTGGTAGTAGTCAAACATGGCAGTCTCTGTTGTCTGCCGTTCCCACTGTGATGGCAGGAACGTTGTAGTGTTGCTCTGACCGTACCATATGGCATGGACTTCATATTTATCTAATGGAAGCTAATCTGCTATATATACATGCATCAAAACTCATATCTGAAACAACTTCTTTTATTGAAGAGGAATCTCAGAATTTTGTAAAATGATCTGTTTACAGCGATTGGGTAACTCATTCTGCCATGAGGTATTAGGACGGGATTTCAGGGTGATATGGAATGGGGTTTCTGGATCGTGAAGGGTGATGAAGAAAGGGGAGCTACAGGATGGGCAGATATCACACTAAGCTGATTACACACAGCATGGGAGAAGACAGTCACATGACCAGAGTAATAGGTTCAGGGCATGACAGGCACACATTGATTAGGGTCACATTATGCCAAACTTAACATGCAGTCTTGAAGGAAACAAGGTATTTCATGAGCAGTTTGAGAAGAGAAAGTGATGTGGCCAGCATAAGTCAGGTCTGTGCTTTAAGATTATTTTGGGGTTTCTTTAGAAGATGGGTAACAGTGAGGGGTATTACCAGGGAAGGGGGGAACCAGCTGGAGGTGAGAGAGTATGGCAGAGTAAAACAAATGAATTCCAAAAGCTCTTTTAGAGACTCCCTCAGAAGGTTTGCTGGTGGGACGTTTTGGATGGTAGTTTTGTAGAGGGTCTAGATCAAGATGGTCAGGGGTTGAGGAGAGCTAGGGAGGAAGCAGAAAGGGCTTCTTCTGAGTGGCTTGTGGGATATCCACGTGGACATGCCCAAGTGAGAGCTGATTACTGTGTCTGCACCCTCATGGAGGTAGAGGCCAAAGTTTGGATTGTAGTCAGTGTAAGTGGCTGGCCGCTGAGTTCTCAGGTGGGTTTCTGATGATCTAAGAGTGTTTCTACTGAGAAGACAGGCACAGGACCCTAAGAATGTAAAAACTGCAATGTGGGTCTTGGAGGGAATGAGAGAAGAATTCTCAGAAAGGCTGGAGAGAAATTTGGAGGAACTGGCATTTGGATGGCAAGCAGAGTTAGAGAATTGTGGCCTCAGTCACGTTACCAGAGGCCACAGGCTTTCACTGGACTCTTCTCTGTCTCTTACAAGACCTATTACAACTGCCAATTTCTAGCCTTTGTCCCAGTCATCTGTATGCTCCCTGACAACAGGCATAATGTACTTGATATTTGTGCCTCGCTCAGGAAGGACAGATAGATTTCATCCTATGTATCAAGTCTGACTATTCTGAGTCCAGAGTCTTCAGAGAAACACATTTCAATCCATTAGTGGGTTCTGATGTGGATTCAGGATCCAGGGCCGATGGCAGCTTGCCATGCATTTTTCCTCCTCTATGTTAGGTACTTGTTCATTCATTATTCACTAGATGTTTACTGAGTGCCCAGCGTGTGCCAAGTACTGTGCCAGGTGCTCAATAAATGTTGATTGAATAAATGCTGAATGGTTAAAGGCTTCAATATCTTTTATAAGGAATGGAAAAGGACCTCATAGTGGGTGAGCAGGCTGGGAGGCTACAGCTGAGGCTAGCTCAGTGTGGTGGGTAGCTAATGTCGCCCTTCACATGCGCAGCAGTGAAATGATTAGTGCCAAATCTTGCCAATAGAATGGCAGTTGTTAATGATTTTAATAGGATGTTCTTGATAGTTCTCTAAGTATCTCACTTACTAGTGGGCACTTGCATCTCTCCATGAGTTCAGCAAGAAACATGATTAAATGTTCTTGTGTCTCTTGGGTGAATGAGGTCATGGGGATGCCTCTTGTTTAACTGGTCAGCAGAGCAAAAGATGGAACCCGGATTAGAGCTCAGGCTGACTCCTGCTTCAACTCTTGGAAATCATGGCTGAGGAAATCATCATCCCTACAAAATATGGCGAAACTCCTCAGTAGCTGCAAGCAGCGCTGGCTGCACTGGGGTTTTGCATGGAACCCAGTGGACAGCAGGCAGAGGATTTAGGGCGCTGAAAGCTTGTTGGGAGGAGGGAGAGAAGCCATCAGCTCCCAGAGGCACCATGGGCTCCTAATTCATGATTATTTTTTCTCTGTAGCTAATTTCTGTTAAGTATAGAAATTCCAGGAATCTTTCAGGAATTGGGGGAGACTGCTTTTTCCTGAAATACAAAACATCTGTTCTTGGTCTCCTCGGAGCTCCACTGTCTGGGACAAAAAAGCAGGAGGAGAATTGATATAAAACAGACGTCGCTTCAAACAGTATCCCCCTCCATTCATTAATGAGAAAATAAATTTAAGGCCCAAGGTGTCAGAGCGCTCATGAGGCTTCTCTTAGCACCAGCTTTTTCTTATCCCCTGAGAGAGAGAGAGAAGAGCCCAAGTCTCTATGAGTGTGAAGGCTACTCCCTGACATCTACCATGCTCCTTAATGTTAGGAGATTTTATTTATTTGTTTGTTTCTTTATCGCACCAGTATTTCTCTCTTATCAACGGTAGGCATGAACACTTAGGGGACAGGTAGCAGGCAGGACATATGCATCAAACACAAACCGTGTAGGCATGTTCCCGAAAGGACTGTTTGCGTGTCCTCACAGCCTTCTCTCCCTTCTCCTTGGAAACTCACCACTTGTCCACAGCTCATCCTTCCCCTCAGCTCCGTACACATGCACACTCCTGCATGCTCCTCACACACTCCGGATTCCCTAGGTTCCCAGCTGCTCCAAGTGTCTGGCGACTACTCCTCCTCCATTGCATTAGTGAGAGTCACGTGGGTTATGTGAGACCCTCCATGGTTCCTTGACTGTGTTTCACGGAAGTTTGGGGCAGGGAAGGAAAAGGAAGACACGGAGTCCTAACCCTATTTGGTGATTGTATACCCTAACAGCTAATCCGGTGCCTGGCACATATTAGGCACTCAGTGTTTGTTCAGTGAAACAGAGTGAGCAACTAGAGCATCCTGTGAAGGAAGAGGAAGGGCATCATATAACCCTAGGGTGTTTTCAGCAGAAAGAGCTACCCTGTGACTGCTATTGGGCAAAGGCTTCTAAGCTAGTGGTAGAGACACCAGACACTCTCTGCTTCGGTAACTCATTGGACCAAAGGCTTGGTGCAAGTTCATGGATACAAGTTCAAGGGCCCAGTCTTTTTTCCATGGATAACTCCCTTGGCTGTGAGATTTGGTACTGAGGCTGACTGCCTCCTCTTCTGTCTTCTGGGTCCCTGTGTGCCTGCTCAGCACCATCTCTAATGAGCGCACTTTGGCGCCAAGAACGCTCCCAGCCACAGAGAAAAAGACTCAGGGGACTGGAATTGTGAGGGGACAAGTAAGCTCTGAGCTTGGAGGGTGGTCCAGGGGGCCCTCCCATGTCTTCTTTGAGGCATGGAGGGGCTGATTCCAGGGCTCTGTGGGAAAGCCTTTTGAGGCATAGTGCACTTGGGCCATGGGGCACCATTCTACTTTAGTCCAGGGGTCCTTGTTTTGTTTCAAAGAATATGTGGTGGGGTTAACATAAAAGCAGCAGTTAGCAACTAGGAACCCAGTGGTCTGTATGGCTGCTTTCTTAATTGTTGGTGAATTAAGCCCGGGAGGCATGAGGGGTGGGTGGAGAGAGCTGTTTTGAGAAGTTTAGGTCCTTGTGGAGTGATGATTAGATTACAATTGGGTGGATACAAGCAAGCAGAATACCAGAAGAGCTACCCACCAACAGTTCCATGCTGTGTCCCTGTGTTTTCTGACCTCAGTCAGGCCCATCATCCTCAGTGATCACAGAAGTGGCATCTCCCTTGAGGAGGACTAGCTGGCTGGCCAAACCTGCCTGGCTCTCTTTGCCAAATTTATCTGCGCATATTGGGCCTGGGAGGGCCTGTTTGCATGTTCTTCTTCCCTTCAAGTCTGAGCTGGGAGATGGGGAAAGGGAGAAAAGAGAACAATCATATTAAATGTGTGTCCAGCAAAATGAATTGTGTCTCCAGTCAGGCTGGCTTCCAATTGTCCAGCTTTTTATTTTCTGAAGTTTCACTCACCATAAATCCTTTCCTTTCTCCTTTTGTGCATGAAAATGTTTTTATTCTTTGTGCCAATACTTTGTCCTTTGGCTGGTCTGTGTCTGTCCCAGCTCCGTAACACACGCCATATTCTGTCCCCTGTCTCCTGATTGCCGCCCCCTGCCCCGCAGTCATTGACTTTGAAACTTTCTTTTAAGTTTTCAGAATTTTGTTTCTTGTTATTGTTGTATGATTGGGGGTTCACTTAACCCTTTATTGAGGTGGGTTTATCTATCCTTTTTCTGTCTTTAAAATAAAATTGAGATCCTGCACATAGTCACTGGGGCTCAGTCCCCTCCCTGCTGTCTGCTTTGGGAAGTCTCAAGAAATTTAAAAAGTACCCTGGACTTTCTTGTCCTTGGGTTAAGCATTCCTTTGCTTTGAGGTATGGCATAAAAATTACTTAGGAGAATAAAACCAGGGGTGACATACCCCACAGGAAGTGGGGACCTGGGCCTGCCTGATTCTTTAACAGACATGGGAGTCAGGGCCTGCACTGTGCCTGGCCTCCTGCTAATGTTTCTTGAATCTCACTTTACCTCCAGCCAGAGGAGAGCTGACAGCCTCCAACAATGGCTTGCTTTCTTCTAGCAGGGCCAGTGTTTTGATAGTGTCGAGTTACACCCCAGCCTCCTCCTGGCCCATTTATAAACCTGACACAGGCAACATGATGTCATGTTACTTTTTTCAGCATCTCAGTGAGGGAATTTTTACCCCACCCCCACCCCAGGTTAGAAGAATGATAGTTGGTTTTTGCTGAAATGAACCATGGTGTAGTATAATATATGGGTTCCTAGTTCAAGATGGTGGAAGAGAGGGGCAGGGCAAAGTTGCAGGGGGGGGGTGTCTTGATCACAGTGGTGTGGGCGTGAGTGAGGTCCTTCTTCACCGCCACCTACTGTTTGCATTGCTGCTGGAGGGAGCCTTGAGAGCTGCCCCGATAGTGCTCCCTTGCTGAGGTCCTGGTTCCCCGCCCATTTCCTCAGTGACTGTAGGAGTTCTTCTTAACTGGGGATGAAAGGGGCCCTGAGGAGTGTTTTTCCCTGCGGTGGGTCCAGTGCTTCTGGACGGTGGCCGTCTCATCCTCGCTTCTATCAGCCGCCTGTGGCATTTCTGTGGCCAGTACCTGTGACTGTCAAAGAGCTCAGAATAGTTCCATGTCTACGGCTTACCATAAGCTTCTTTTGAATCAAAATGTCTGTATAGCATTCACCAGGGACACAAACATAGGGGAGCAAGAGACAAGAAATGGGATGGAACCTCCATCTCTGTTGGAGTCTTCCTTCTTCGAAGTGACTTTGTTACTGCCAGTGTCTTATGAGAGGTGGTTGAGCTTGGTAGTGAGGAACACTGGGGACAGAGTGTTACTTCATTTTAGTTCTGACCCCGCGATTAACTGGCGGATTAACTCTGGCGAGTTATTTGAACTCTCTCTGCCTGATGAGTTAGGTATGAGGAACAAGAAAGACTCGCTTACCTTACAGGAATACTGGGCAGATCAAATGTATCTAATATGCACAGTGTGGTTACAGCAGTGCTTGGCACGGAGGAAATACTGCATGAGATTTTCCTTAAAGAAATCTTTCCCCCAGCAGCAGTGGCTAATGCTTTTAATCTCAGTTCTTGGGAGGCAGATCTCTGTGAGTTCAAGGCCAGCCTGGTCTACAAAGCCAGTTCCAGTATAGCTAGGGCTAGACAGAGAAACCCTGTCTCAAACCAAAAACAAACAAATCTTTCAATGTACATCTATGTGTATATAGATACATAGATAATAGTTCAACCAAGTTTTCTCTTCCTACCTTAAGGAAATGCAAATAGTAAAAAAAAAGAAAAGAAAAAAACAAACTGCATGTGCTTTCCTTTTTAAAAGTCTTGTTTCTCAGCAGTGTGTATCCAAAAGATGTAGGTGGCCCTCATTCAAGCCTTATGGTTAACATTTTGATTCATAATATTTTGTAACCATATGTGCAGGCAAGCCGTCAGGGTCAACGCTTAGATATGTATTTCAAACAGCAGGCTGGACTGGAGCCAAAAACCCATTGCTTTGAACCTGTCACCCTTCTGGGAGCAGGTCACACCCTTTGTAGACTCAGCCCGCACACTGTGTCCTTTACTTTGAATGCGGCCCCTCTGCTCTGTGCAGCCTGGCGAGTTGTGCTCCTTCAGCTCCCAGCTCAAATGTCAAGGCTGCAGTAAAGCTATTCTTAACTCTCCCAATCCCAGCCCCCACCCCAGGCTCATCCTGGGATCCCCAGAGCATGGTCTGTGTGTCTCCGTCTTAAGGTGTGCACACTGTGTTCTTATCATCTGTGTGTGGGCGAGCACAGCTGCCAGCACAGTGCCTGCTACCTAGTTCATTACGTGGTAGTTTTTGTTTTCGTTTTGTCTTTTTTCCCCCCAACAAATAGACTAGTATCCACGTTTGATGAGCACAATGCACATTTCCACCTCCTGTTTCCAGAGAAGAAATGCAGAACTCAAATTCCACTTTAGGACTTGACCAATTTTGACTGGAAGGCAAGATTTCCCTAAAGCACACCCCAGTTTAAGCCTGGGGACTGCCACAAGATGGACCCTAAAGCACTTGGAATGCCCAGGGTGATCCACAGAGGACCTTTTAGACTTCAGTGCCCTGCTTGTAAAATAGGAAGGACCTGAGTAGAAAGACCCCCTGACTTGACCCATGCTCAAGAGTTAGCAGTCTGGGTGGGATGTCTGATCTGAAGCCAGGCATAGTGGATTCCATTCCCAGCAGCATACAGACAATTCTCTTATTCCTAGAATTAAGGTGTTCCACATTGTGTGTGTGTGTCCCCTCCCTTCTCTCTCTCTCTCCTCTCTCTCTCCCTCTCTCTCTCTCTCTCTCTCTCTCTCTCTCTCGTGTAAATACGTAAAAGTAACATGGAAACGGATTTTTTACACACCAGTGGTTCAACCCTTCTTATTCTTACAGTGTGTAATGTGACCTGACCAAGGACACACCTCCAATGATGGCAGAGGCTCGGGAGCCCAATGCGAGGACACCGGGCAGCTTTTTCCCTAAGTAGCTGTGATCCTTGCTATGCCCAGGGTTCATGGCAGCTGGTCAGCCCGCAGACACCTCCCTTTGCTTCCAACTTGGACCTCCCCCATCTCTCTTTCTTGCTTCTTCCTCCTGTGTTTTCCCCGCCCCCATTCCCTCTGTTTCTGTTGACATGTGACTTGCAGCATTGGCTGCATTCCTGCCTGGATCTTGATATCCGCCAACTGGCCAATGATGGGTCTGCGATCCCACTTCCCTCTGCTGTTTTCACCCTCTGAACTGTGGAAGCAGCTCATAAAACATGGGCTCCACATGTTTTACAGCATTCAGCCTGGCTTCTCACAGAACACATGGTAATGACAAGCAGGTTTCCAGGGGCAGAGCCAATCGAAGGCGCAGGCTGGCTTTGTATGCCATGTCAGGTGAACTGTGAGCATCTCCTGCTCTGGCCTTCATTCTTGCATAGAGAAGATGTCTNAAAATGTGCAGGGTTGGATCCTGTTCCTTTTATTGGCCAACAAATGTTACCTTGGTCTTAATGAATGTGGTGTTTCTACTTCTACGTCTTTGATTTTTTTAAAAAAACACTGAATGCACTATCTTTGTCCCTAGTTCAGCTTTCTTCATGCGAACAGATATAAAAATACTAAGGCTATGACTGTATTTTTCTTTATCACCATTTCTTTCTTTCAAGTGAGGACCTCTGCCTGGGAGTATGATTCCTGAGCTTATGTGCCAGCGGACCCCGGTAGATGCCAAGTGCTCAGATTCCCACTTTCTAAATGTTAGGTACCAAATTGACCTTTCTGTGATCAATTTGTTTAATCCAGTGTTATGAAGAGCCAGCTGTTCCGGCATTGATTGGATTGATGTGGTGACCCCATACAACCGTCACTAGACATGGTCAAAGAAACTAGACAAACTCTGTGTGTGTGTGTCTGTGTCTGTGTGTGTGTGTGTGTGTCTGTGTCTGTGTGTGTGTGTGTGTGTGTTCTGGGCAAGGACTCTGTTGGCCATAACAGCATTGGATTGTGTATACCACAACTAAATAAAACCCAAGAGACAGTTACAGATGGCCTGTCACCAGAGGAGAGTTGTAGGTGGGAGAGGGAGGGAGAGAGGGAGTGCCTACAAGACTGTCCTCCATGATTAGAGCACTGTTGGCTTTGGGATTTGGCTATCCTGGGCTTTATACTTTTGGAAGAGCCAGGAGTCTGGGGAGGCAAAGTGTGTTATTATCGGATACTTAGGTGCCTTCCAGGTGGTCACCATGGCAATCTCCAAAGATAAGAGCCCATGGGTTGAGATGAAAAAGACATCTGACTCTTTCCATATAGGCCTTGTGGAGCTGCTGCTGGGTGTCTCCTGCTAGCTTTCAAGTGACTGCAGATCTGGGGACGCCTTTGTGAATGAACACATCTGGCAGTCTCTGATGTGGCCAGCGGTGCCGAGGGGGAAAGGCATGCCATTCTTGCCAGTGTCCTTTTGGTCCTCTGGTGTTATGTGGAGCTTGCTGAAGGTTTTTATGTCTCCAGGGCTTTCTCTGTACTCTTCTTCATCTGCCTCCTCTGATGTGTGACCTGAAACCCCACTTTCTGATCTGTATTGTGGTTTTGATAGGAAAAACTAGGCCACACAATATTACCGCGCAAGGATTAAATGCTGTGTTGGGTGTATCTCCCCTGAGAAATGTATTCCTGGGAGTGTGCCAGTAAATTGAGTTTAGTTAGCTAAATCATGTTTTACAGAGATTGGAGTTTTTAACTTAGAAATCACTTCTAAGGACAGAAACCTGACCAAGGTCATCTCAGCCTCACATTGAGATTTTCAGTGAAGATTTAAGAAGCATATTTCTTTTTCTTTTCTCATGAATTTACAAAATCAAAACAATATAAGAGAAAAAGACTAACATTTTGCTGATGCTGGTTCGAATGGGTATTATATTCTTGAGATGATCTGATTCCTTGAAATGTAGCAACATAGTCAGGTGGAAACACAGACTGGTAATTCTTGCTACATGGGAGGCTGAGGCAGCGGGATTGATACATTCAAGGATTACCTTTGCTACAGAGCAAAGGCTAGTCTAGGCAGCTCAGCAAGATCTCTCAAAATATCAAACTGAAAGAAGAATGGGATGCAAATCAGGGGGAGAAAAGTTTAGGGAACATGTGGAAGGAAGACCCTGAAATCCAATGTTCAGTCCCAATAATAAATTAAATAAGTAAATAAATGGATAATTATTAGTATTTATTGCTCCTTATCATGTAAAGGCACAGCTAAACTCACTGACATGGGCCATTTCCCAGAATTCTCATCAAGACCTTTTGAGGAATCTGCTCAAGATAATATCACTATTAAGAGATGGACCTGTGATTTGGTTGTCTTCGAGACTGGCTTCCAAGGGCATAGTCATAAAACCTCCTGTGTCTGCCTCTCCTGATAGGATGAAATAGTCTAACTTCGTTAGACTTTCTTTGTAACTCCTTAAACATGCAAGCTGGAGTCAGTTGGTTATGTGCGTGGATGTTACATGTCTAGCTCCCTCTGATATGGTAGCTAAGACTCTTGTCCGTGGCTTCTGAGCTCACTTGGGTAGAGCTAATGAGAACAAGGTGAGGAGGTCCAGCCCCCTTAGGAGTCTGTTCAGTGAGCTGAGATTCAGGACCACAGAGTTAACCTTTCACCTTGGCCAGCTGCCTCACGAGCACACGATGCTACTCATCAGAGGGAATGAAGAGAGCATTGTTTAGAATGCCAGAGCCACATGACCACCCTTACACCCCAAGACCTTGACCAGTGCTTCAATGATGCTAATTTTCCAGTTTGAAGCTAGGCATTATTGCTATTAAAAAAAATAACTTTAAATGTCATTTACTTGGTGTGTGTATGTGTATGTGCTTAGTTTTTGGGTCAAAGCAGAGAGCATTGTCAAATGAGTTTGTGAATTAATGAGTTTTCTTAACCACAGCCTTTCCTGAGTGTTAATATATTAATATCTCCAAGATTATTAATATTATTAATATTTTTACTATATTATAAATCTCCCAGAAGGCTGGGTGCAGCACCATTTTTCAGAATTTACATACTTTAGAAAATACTGTTTAAGTGTGTGTGATCATACCTCTGCACTGATTCCAGGAGCCCCTGGGCCTTCCACAGTATCCAATCTCTGGGGATGCTAAATTCATTTTTACATACTAGCATACGTTTTTGCATATAACTATATGCTCACTCCCATAGGCTTTAAATAATATCAATTTTACTATACCAGAAACGAAAAAACCAATGAAGATGCCATATATATTGATAGTTGGTTATATTGTTTAGAAAGCAATGACAGACAGACAACAAAAATCCTGTTTATTTGGCAGACACAATCTTTTAAATATTTTCAGTCTGTGATTGGTAATTCCGTTAAGAACTGGCAAATGTGGATGGCCAATTGTATTTGTTTTGTTTTGGTTAATATTAAATGTCTACTATAGAGCCGCTTTTCACATTGTGGGAAAGTTATGGAGTTCACATTTCTGAATGTGTTTATCTCCTTTCTGCAGCCTGGATCTCTACCACCTTAATGCTTTGGCATCTCTTGTTTCATTTTCTTTTTTTCTGCACTAATTTTTCATCAGTATTTGGTAGCGGGCCATTGTACACTTGTCAAGAGAGCGATGGATCCTACAGGGACTAGAACCCAGATCTTCCAGCTCTGTCCCGTTTCTCTTTCTGGCAGACTATGCTGCCTCCCAGTGGACAGTACACTTGGCTGGGAGCAGGAATCTTAGTGCGCTGATTCTTTGGAAGGCCTTTGTGAGGTAAACGGTGTCATTTCCTTCCATTACTGTCCATTTATAAAGTAACCTTGTCTTAACTCTCTGAGAAAGATTAAACCCCCATACACCCCTCCCCCCCAAAAAAGGGAAAAGATTTGACCGCATTACTAACAAACATTTAATAGCACTACTTACAGGTTTAAAGAATAGACTCTAAGTTGACTTTGATACAGAGAGCAGGTTCCCATCAGGGACGGGAGAAACCCAGCCTTTTCTTGAGGACGATGAGGGCTGAAGAAAGATCAGATGCACTTGAACCTTGAGAAGAGCTTCCTTCTGCCCCACTGCATACTTTCTCTTCTATTTCCCTTCCATTCTATAGATCCAGTGCCAATCTGGAATCTTATAATTTAAAAAATAAATGAAAAAACGGAGGGGGGGAATACGTTTTTACTTTCTCCTTTCTTGAAAAATTGTACCCAAGTGAGCAATCTCCGTGCTCTATCCCTCAGTAATACTTAGATGCTATGCCAAAGAGCGGTAGGGCTGCCAAATTCAGCTGGGGTTTTTTAACTGAGCTCTGCTTCAGTAACCCTCTCACTTGCCTGAAGAATTCATTATAATGAAATAAACACATTAGGAACTCCTTGGTCTTTTACATCTCTAATATTTATTGAGTGCCGAGTCTGCCGAGGAGCTAGCAGGTGGGTCCCAGCAGTCAGCTGAATGGGTGTTGGTTATGTTATAGGATAGAGGTGCCCTGATTAGCTTGACTATAAGTTTGTATTGTTCTTCATCCATTTTGAAAGGTACCTAATTATGAATATTGAATGTTCTGGCTTTTAACACAAAGCACTTGCCTTTTAATTGGCCTTTGGTTTATATTTAGTTCCTAGGTATCTCCAATGGGATTCGGATGAAGTGGAGAGTTAGCAGAGAGGAGGGGAAAGGGTAAAGTGATCAAGGATAATTAAGTGGACGCGGGAAAGTTAGGGTTCGGCCAGAGCTGGAGAAAGAAGTAACTCATGGGAACCTGGATAGCTTTTGGCATCAGCACCAGATTGTATATTTGGTGCTGATCCCCCCCCCAGCACCTTTTAACTCCCTGGCTTGGTACATATGTACATTTGATGCCTTCTGTCAGTCTGATCAACTTCTTGACTCCTCCATGTTCCCAAACCCAGAGCCAAAGCATGGGCGGGAGTGTAGGGCTCTCCCTGCACCAACTTGGCAGGGAGGAAAAGACTGTTAAGGGAAGGCTAATTGGAAGCTACCCCAAACTGTAGTCTGTCAGAGCTATTCACAGCATCTTTCAAAAGCAACTTACTGGTTATTTGTCTCCTGGGGCCATGAGTGGAATCAGAGGACAGTGTTTCAGGAGTGGGTGATGCTCTGAAGGAGCAGCCGCTTAGGACCAGGTACTGATTCTTCATGAAGCTTTTGACACATGGACTCCTACTCAGTCTTCATCCTTGGTATGAATTCTCCCTGCTCCCTTTTATGGAAAGAACAGTTCATCTCTTATATACGACATGTTCTTCCCTATTCTCATGCAAGCCATGCCCGCCCTCTAGAGAGGCACTTAGATGCATGTTCTTTGTCCAGGCCATTCTCATCAGCGAAAGGACTACTAGAAGGTGGTCTGTGCATCTTCCAGTTGTTCCCAATTAAAGCAAGACAATCTTGCCTGGGATTCCAAAGGAGGGCAAGGAAGCTTTCTCAGCCAGAAAAAAAAATAATATTGTTGGGATCTGGGATGCCTCTGTCAAAGTTTGATAGCATTGGGGCTTCATAGCCTGTTCTGTGAACCAATCCTTCCCTCCTACTCCGCAGACATCTTTTTAAGCTTTGCTGTGTGTCAGTTTTTAAGTCTCTCCCCTTCTTTATTGAGACAGGTTCTTACCCTAGATACCTGACTGACTTAGAACTCACTATGTAGACCAGGCTGGCCTCACACTCACAAAGATTCGTCATCTCTTCTACTTCCTGAGTGCTGGGATTAAGGGCATCTATCACCACACTGATGTGGGATTCCCCTCTGTATGCTATGAATGTGTTTTATTACCATTGGTTAATGAAAATGCTGCTTTGGCCTATGGTAGGGCAGAATAGAGCTAGGTGGAGAAAATTAAACGGAATGCAGGGAGAAAGAAGGCGGAGTCAGGCAGACACCATGTAACTGCCGAAGGAGACAGGTCCTGAAACCTTATTGGTAGGCCACAGCCATGTGTTGATACATAGATTAATAGAAATAGGTTAATTTAAGATGTCAGAACTAGCTAGAAATACNTAAGCTATTGACCAAACAGTGTTGTAATTAATATAGTTTCTGTGTGATTATTCAAATCTGGGTGGCCAAGAAACCAATACTCAGTCTCTGTTCACAACACACCCAGCCAGATCACAAACGTTTAAGCTTTTTTTATTTATTATTTTATATGCACATGTGAGTACATATGCCACACGTGGCGAGCAGTGGATAACTTTTGGAAACTGGTTCTCTTCTTCCACAGTGGGATCTAGGCCCAACCTGCAGAGGCCACTCTGTCCCAATCCATGAGGATTCTAAGATTGTCTTGTTGGTGTTATAGTTTATTATAGTCTGTCGGTAGCTGCATTTTGGATCATCTGCATCCTTTCTACCATGTCCTGGTTGAGAGCAGTGCAATGAGGGTGGACAAGGGGGAGAGAACATCTGGCTCATACCACTTACAGAAGGGCAGGTGGAACCATTACTGTAGCTCAGAGATGTAGGGATGTCTCTACCTCCGCTTCTGCTCTTCCATAAGAAGAAAACCTCCTTAAAGACAAAAACCCATAAAAAACCTAAATAGAATATCACTATCTGTTTTTACCGATGTTGAGTTTGTGACCATAGTTACAGGGATGTACAGAAAGTTTGCTTTTGTGTCATTTCTAAGTCAGAGTTTGTGAAATAAATGTGGCACAGACTGGCCAATTCTCACAAAACACACAAGCTGCTTTAGGAAACTAGCTGCGTTCAGGTCCTTCAAGAACACCACTGTAAAGACCCGCACTGCAGGGACCCAGGGCATTTGTTTAAAGTGGTCCTCAGAGACTGTTTGAGACTATTGTTAGTATAATTCTACTGAGTTCTGAGTTTCGCCTTCTTCCAAATGTGAGGAAATTCTTTCAGTTTACAAGTAACCCTATTAACTAAGCCTTTGGTTTGTATGAGTTCAAACACTTGCTTGCAGGTGTCATTTGTGGATGGATACACCTGTGCCTTTATCTCTTCTTCCTGTTCCACCACCTTGCCCACTAACATGAGTTAGGTTATTGTCTCTAACTGTATCCCCGTAGTCCAAAGATGGGTCTGGCACAGGATGGGGTATTGGATGTATGATTACTTTTGTCATTACCAACTTAAGGTTTTGAGTTTAGGTATTTTTCCCAGTTTTTTTTAATCCTTTCTCTTTGTTTTTTTTTTTGTTTTGTTTTGTTTTGTTTTGCCTTCTCTTTCTTTTCTCCAATGGCAGAAGAGAATTAGCTTCTCAGAATCCATGGTGAGCTTCATCTGTCTGATGGGGTGAGGGAGCTTTGCAAGGGACTCCTTGGGGGTACTCTGTGGTGCTGGGCTCTGGGCAAACCCTTGCTTCTTACAGGTTGCGCTGCCCATGCCACAGGCCATCTGGATGGGAATAATGATGAAATGAGACCATCTTTCTGGTGCCCATTCTCTCTTCTTGTCGTGATGGATCCCATTCAGGATTCAGAGTTCACCTTAGGCCTTGGGGATATCTCAATTACATTGAGAAAGGGGTAGAGAACATACCTGGTTGGAAAAGGTTCTGTGGCTCTGGAATACAAGCATCATACTTGAGGTGCACAGGTCTCCTGATTCTGCTAATAGGAAAGGCTTTTTTGTTGCTGTTTTCTACCACTGACCTCCATCCATGTTCCCCAAGAATGAGAACTCACTTCCTCCCATGGACTCTGATCTAGAGAAACAGGTAGGATTTAACTATGAGCCCTGCAGGCATAGCCTTAACACATTAAGTCATAGGATAGGCCTGTTTGCTCACAATGTGGCCCGGTCAAATACTTTATTCTTTTCTTGCCCTGTGGATCCTATCAGTCACAGGTAGACACATCTCTCTGGATTAGGAAATACAGTCTAGGTGGCAATTTGAAACCACAGCCCTCAAGCCACATACCTGGTATATGCTCACATGTGCCTAATCCTGTATGTACATGTACATGTAAAGTCTTATTCTATTTCTTTACTGGCCTCCCTCCTCTCTTCTCTGCACATATATATCCATGATCTCTGGAAGTAAGTCTTGTTCCATTACATACATCACCATCATCAGTGATTCATACACACACACACACACACACACACACACACACA
>LOJH01017615.1:0-22199 GCA_001685095.1 Ellobius talpinus
AAAAAGCAAAGCAACTTACCTAGAGTTCCCTATCTTCAGCACCATGCTGGCTCTCAGTGCCTCAGAGGTCCAGCTTACCTTCCCCAGCATCCTGGTTCCTCTGCACAGCCAGGCTGGGCCACAAGACAATGATATGTGCTCTCTTCTGCCAGAAACTCACCCCATAACTCCCACACTTCTTCAGTTCCTCACTCGTCACTTCCTCAGGACCACTCTCACTGTGTGTCAGGGACTTTGCCTCTGTGGGCCTGTGGAGGAGGGGCTAGGCAGCCTGATCGCCCACAGCTGCCCTGTCTCAGAGAACTATTCTAGGAAGTCCATGGCCATTCTTCACACCTCTTTCTCTCAGAGGCTAAAAATGGCAGCGCCTGAGAGAGCTAAGGGTCGGTAACAAAGAGGTGAGGCCAGCTGACCCAGACAAGTTCAGGCTGGGCTGTGGAGGTGGAGGGGAAGCTGAAACAGCTGGGGGCAGGGGTTTCCTGATCTCAGGCTGGATTCTGGGTCCCCAGCAAGTCCCCAGCCTACTCAGACTAACCTCGGGCCTGGCTTCTGCAGTCTGCCAAACTACACCACTCTAGCTAATGACCACTTTGCTTTATTCCCACTCCACCTCCCAAGTACCATCTTATTTATTGAATTTTTTTTCTAGGTCATCTATCAGGTACTCATACTATGTCATTTATCAAATATGCAACAGGTCTGTCTGGGTTGAGCCAGGTTTTGGATGTACGTTGCCTATTTTTTTTCAGTTACAATCACTTGTATCAGAAACCCAAGAACATAGACCATGGAGGCCAAGGCCTCCAACCCAGATCTACTGGGTTGACCCAGGCCCCAGACAGATCCAGGAACCTGCATTTTTATTGTACTTGCTGCGATGCTCAGGTCAGGGAACCATTGTCTTCTGGCAGAGACAGACAAGGAAATAATTACTGTGTCATGTAATGCAGCCAGAGATGAGGCAGGCAAAGCCGGTTCAACTGTAGGAGAGCACTGGAGACCCCTTCTGGTTTTTTGTTTGTTTGTTTGTTTGTTTGGGGCAGCCCACAGTGGTCTCGAATTCACAGAGATCTTCTGGCTTCTCTTAACCTTGGGAACCTGTAAGTATGAACTGACAAGCCAGACTGAGCCAGGAAATGGGGCAGGAGTGTGTGTGCCCATCCCATGCAGAGGGATGGCATAGGTAAAGGCTTGGAGACAGAATAACTGGCCTAGACTGTGGGTGGGAGGTGCGGCTGCTTCCTCAAGAATGTTTTGGGAAAACAGAGAAGGGTACATGGAACATCTGGACTTACTAAAAATATTCCCAAGTGGCCTTACTTACTACATAGCGTAATTGATGGAACCAGTAACATTCCATCTAAGACGCCTAGTATGTGCTCCGTCCCAGGAGTTAACAAAAAGGCTCCTTTGCAGACCTGTGCCTCTTGTATGTCAGTTAAAGGCAGAAAAATTTCGCTCTAGGTCTTTTGCCTCAATTTACGTTTATGGACTGAAATGGTGAGGCAAAACAATGCTAAGATAAACCTGGGCTTCACAGTGACACACTCATTTTTGTTTTCAAAATGGGTCAAATCAGACCCGGTGGTGCCGAGGCTCCCTTTCCATCAGGATCAAGGTTGCGAGAAGCCTTTACTCTGGGAGCAGGTGCCAGCAGAACCAAAGCTCCCACCAAAGTACAACACGCCCCCCGAGATAGTGCCTGATTGGCTAGCCCTGTGCACACTCCGACCCAGACTTACCTTTTGATTGGCTGTTCTGCACTCTGTCCTGCGATGGACCCCTCCGTTCTCCTGATTGGCTAGATAACTACCTGCGCTCGCCCGGGATTGGACACTGGCAAAGCTGCGAGGGTCCCCGCTCTCTGATTCGCCGCGCGGCCCAGCCTCACTGCCTGCACCCTGAATGGCTGCGCCACTACCTGCAATCGGCCTCGGATTGGGTGCGTGGCGCCTCCCCGGCGTGATAGGTCAGGACCACCGCCCCCCTTGCTCCCCATTGGTTGCTCGGCCAAGCCCGGTCTCCGGGTAAGATGGCAGCGGACGGACAGTGCTCGCTCCCCGCTTCATGGCTGCCGGTGACCCTCACCCACGTCGAATACCCTGCAGGTAAGAAGCGGCCCCGGGCCCGAGGACGATCTCCGGGAGCCGGCGCCTCAGCCCGGGGCGCTCTGGGACGCGTGGGCCGGCCTGGGGGCGCAGGAGGACCGCGATGGGAACTGTCAAACAGCGAGCCATGGAGGGGCTCGGCCGGCGCTCGCGCCGCGCAGGCGCAGTGAAGCGGCGATGAGCTGGGCGAAATTGTGAGCGCCTGGCTTGTGCACTCTGCGGCTGCGCGGCCAAGTCGCTCTCCGGGGTCCCGGGGTGCTAGTGGACTGTCCTGGGCCAGCGGTCTGGGTGGGGCGGGCGAGGATCTGGTCCTGGACCTTGTCCCTTGGGCCCCGCCCTCTTCTGAGCCAGAGAGGCCGCACTCCTCGGGCGTGCAGGGAGTTGCCAGTTTCCTTCACTGTTCTGAGGGCTGCTTGCTCGCTGGTTCAGGGAGCCTACAAAACTAGGCCAGGTTTGGGAGGGTTTTTGGCGCCACGCCCTGAGCAGCGGGGCAGAGGCTAGCCACCCAGGGGCCACAGAGCCCCTGGAGCGTGACTTGTCTTAGCGTCCATCCGACACGCCTCTGGAAGTGCCCGCCTCTGGTGGGAAGGTCCATTAGCCACGGTTCTGAAGTTCCTGCTCCGTAGAAAGTGGTACGGAGCTTAGGCCTTGGCTGAGACGTTTCCCTCGGGGGGGGTGGAGGGGTGGAGGCACCACCACTCCGGTCACCTCATCTTCTAAGTGGCTCAAGAACAGTGTCTCCTTTCTGTAATGCCGTGTGGCTCAAATGAGCACAGACCTGAGAGGTGCTGGGCACAGGGCCTAGCCTGTTCGCTGTGGCGAGCACTCAGTAAATTACCTGTAGTTGCTATCTAGCTTGGTAGCACCCTCTCTGGATAGATGTTGGTTGCTGAGCAGCTGGGGGGCCCTTGCCGACCTCTGACTGTCGGGGAAGGGAGAGCACAGGGCCACAGGGAGAACTTTGGCTCTGGGTGTGCTGGCTATACTTAAGGTGTGGCAGTTCCACCCAGGGTCGGGCCTGTTCACCATCCATCCATCCATCCACTCATTCATTCATTCTGCATCCCCTCGCATCTCCCAAGGGCTAGGCCTTGAGCCGGCTCTGGGTTTGGAATGGCGAAGGCCTTGCACTCTTGCTCTGTGGAAAGTCTCTGCTCCAGAGGAGGGAAACCAGGCCTGGAGAAGAGGAGAGACTTGGCTGAGGCCTCCATACCTTCCTGACTTTCCCTCCCTGGCTTCAGAGTAGCTTCTTGGAGGGCTCATGACCTTACAGGAGAGAAGGCAACTGCCCCTGAGAACACCATGCCATGTGCAGGCTGTGTGTGATGCCCCTGGTTGAGCCTGGCACATCTGGTGAAGTCCAGCCCTCAGACACCCTGGGAACCCCTGCTCTACATACCCATCCCTCTATATACTGAACACGCTCCCTTTATCTGTTTAACGTGCTGTCTGATCTCCATGGGGTGTCATACATTGCTCCACACAGAGGATAGTGGGGTGCAGAGACGTGGTCACTACCCTCATGAGTACCTGAAGTGTAAGCATGCAGAGAGGCACCCACCCCACAGCTACCTATCCAAACTAGTGGCTCATGAACCTTGGCCCAGTCTCAGGCCTGCCTCAGGCTGAGGGCTTTGTGGTGCCCTCATCTGTGGGATCTGGGGCTGTGCTGGGTCTTCGCTTGGTTTGTTGAGTTCCCTAGGCTGCAGCCCAGGTAGAGGAGCCCACGTGTGCATGGGTGCAGAAGTAGGACAGCACAGTATGCTCGGGGACCTGGAGTTCCGTCCCCACAACTAGAGCGGAGGCTGGGGGGGAAGTGGGCCAGGACTGTGCAGAGCCCGGTAGGCAGGGCCTAAGAAAACGCTTCCCGAGGACAGGGGAGGAGTGGCCAGGGTCCCTAGTAGTGGGTACAGGGGAGCCCAAAGGTCTTGCTTGCTGTAAGGCAACCTGAGGATTTGGTCAGAGGTTCAGGGGCCCTCGCCATGCCCTGTTCTCATGGCCCAGC
This sequence comes from Ellobius talpinus, assembly GCA_001685095.1. NCBI lineage: Eukaryota > Metazoa > Chordata > Mammalia > Rodentia > Cricetidae > Ellobius > Ellobius talpinus. The sequence goes on from LOJH01017615.1 coordinate 4,114, forward strand.
CATTACCATTTGAGTTGTGAGTGTCAGAACCTCAGGCCTGGGGAGATATGGGCTCAGAGAAGGGTGGGCACTCACTCAGTATTCCCTAGTGGGACCATGGCAACATGAGCCTTTGAACCTGGGTTACTGGCCAACTCTCAGTCAGGTAAGGAATATGTGCATCTATCTCTTAAGGCCTGGAATCTTCTCTCTGCCCTCTGTGGGAACCTGCCTGCTTGTATAAGGCCAGGCTGCTGCTATGGGCCATTTCCCATACTGGGTTCCCCCAGCCTCTGTGAGCCCCACTGTGGGAGTGTCCTGTGTGCCAGAGACGATGCTAGGCATTTTTACATCACTTCTTCACAGCCCCCCCCACACACAGGAGAGACTGTGGTGGTCTAGGGAGGTAAAGTCCTTACCTGAGTTCCTGCAAGCAGCTCAGGCTGCTACAGGAAGTGAACAATGGTTCCTTAGTCAGCCACTTTGTCTCCATGATGAGTGGCCTTTGGAGCCTTGCCTGTGAGCAAGGGACCATAACTGCTGCAATCTTAGCATCAGCCTCTGTCTCTCAGAGAGGCCAGCAGTCCTCACCTGGTCCATCCAGTCTTTAGCGGGAGTAGAAAAACCAATGTCTTACTGTGGCGAGGCTCTGAGAATCTGCTGACTTTGTGGGTGGCCACTTTGAGCTGGCCCCACTGGAGTCTCCTGAGTGGCTCTCTCTGTATCTGGTGTCTGGAAGAGCACAGACTTCTCCAGAAGACCCAGCCCCAGCTGCAGCCCAGACATGTGTAGCATGTCAGACCTTGGGGTTCAGACTCCCCCTCTGACAGAGCGATGTGTACGGTCTCTAGACCAGGCCAGAGACTGGGGTTCATCCAGGTTCCACCTCTCTCAGGTTATGCTGCTTGAGCAAGGCACATAGCCATACAGAGACTTAGTTCCTTCTGTAAAATGGGGGCAAAGAGGCACCTTCTCAAAACTCATGGCATGTGGGCTTTCCTGGTTGGTGATGCACCCCTTCCATCAACCAGGTGTCCATGGCTGTGCCCTGCACTCTGGGACCTCTTTTGTTTAGGCCCTCTGACTTTCAGAGAACCGACCCCTCTTCTGATACCCATGCCCTGTCTCATCCTGTTCCTCTGTCCCTACAGGTGATCTCTTTGGCCAAATCCTTGCCTACCTGAGCCTCAGCCCTGTCTTTGTTATTGTTGGTTTTTTGACCCTCATCATATTCAAGCGGGAGCTACACACGGTAAGTTCCGGCCCCACCCTCTTTCAGTCTTTTTGCCCAGAACCCTCTTTTGGTCTGCAAAGGCTATAGGGTCTCCTAGTTGGGTCCAGATTGTTTACTCATGGTTTGGGCTGTCCAGTCAGAGGCCATGATCATGGGGATTGGGTGGCAGCCAGAAGGTATGCAGAGGCCCAACTGAGTACCCGTTTTTCCCAGCAGATTTCATTCCTCGGGGGCCTGGGACTCAATGAAGGCGTCAACTGGCTGATCAAACACATCATCCAGGAGCCTCGGCCCTGTGGAGGTAGGGTTGGGACTCGAGGACCCAGGGCTTCACGTTGGACATTATGAGGAAGCCCATGTCCTCCCATGATGCCCTGTTCTTTTCTTCTCCCCCAGGCCCACACACGGCAGTGGGCACTAAGTACGGGATGCCCTCCAGCCACTCCCAGTTTATGTGGTTCTTCTCTGTCTATTCCTTCCTGTTCCTGTATTTAAGGTGAGCTTCTTGCCCCACCCCCACCCCCATCCCTGCCCAGAGGCTGTTGGGAGGCCCTTGTTCAGGCTGTGGGCTGAGACTGTCTGATGTACCTCTTTTTCCAGAATGCACCAGACAAATAACGCCAGGTTCTTGGACTTGCTGTGGAGGCACCTGCTCTCCCTGGGGCTCCTCACTGCAGCCTTTCTCGTCTCCTATAGCAGGTATGACGGGAGGAGCCCCATCCTGCAGCCTGCCCACTGGGGTCCTGCTAGGATCTTGGTCTCTTTTGAACAGTCTCTGTGGCCCCTGGGCCCAGAGGCTCCAGCTGCCCTGTCTAACAGCAGGGTAAGCCCATGATCGCAACAGCAGCTTCTTGTATTAGCCATTTGTCCCCAGTTTCCTGGTGGGGTGGGGGTAGGAGGGGTGCACCCTTGCAGACAGCTCCAGCTTAAGAATTGGCCAGGAAGGAGACAGGTCTGAAGGTGCATGGGCTGCTCCTGCATCCCTGCTGCCTTCTGGAAGTGCCTCTTCCATTTGAGTCTTCACATCTGCACACCCAGGGGCCGAGGAACTGGCCCTTGGATAGGGGTATCGTGCAAACCCATCCCTGGTTGGTTCTCATGAATTTCCCTTCTGGCCTTCTCACAGGGTCTACCTGCTGTACCACACCTGGAGCCAGGTACTCTATGGGGGTATTGCTGGAAGCCTCATGGCCATCGCTTGGTTCATCTTCACCCAAGAAGTTCTCACCCCACTGTTCCCCAGGATAGCAGCCTGGTAACCAATTCCCCATCCCTTCCCAGCACCTTGTCCCTGCCCCTCCTGCAGGTGTGACCATCTTTGGAGATCCTGATATCCGGGATGGCCCAGTGCCTGAACCTCTGGTGGCATGAGGCTGTAGCACCCACTCTCCTGCTTTCGCCTCCCCCAGGGGCTTCTGGGCTTCTCAGGCTCAGCAGCCAGAGTGCCATCATCTGTCCTTGCTTCTGCACTTAGAGACTCAGGAGGTAGCAAGAGTCTCATGGAGCAGTGGAGGAGGCTGGAGGGCTCCAGGAACTGTTGGGATATCTGGCTTGGTGGTAGGCTCATGCCCTCACCATGGCCCTGGCTTTTGGGTATCTGTCTCTCCAGGCCCATCTCCGAGTTTTTACTCATCCGGGACACGAGCCTCATTCCCAATGTGCTCTGGTTTGAGTACACAGTAACCAGGGCAGAAGCCAGGTGAGTTCAGGGGACTGCAGTCACTCCACACTGTCCTCCATTTGGAAGGTTCCTCCAAAGCTAGATACTTGCTTCCATTCTGACCAAGAATACCTCTATGCTCCATTTTTTTCAAATGGAAAAAGTGAGGCCCAGAGAGAAGGGAGCCACTTGCCTGGGCTCTGCCTGTGAGTGGGTGGGAGAGCTGGTAATGCTGGCCCAATGTGAACATTCACCCTCCACAGCACAGATACAGAGAGCTGGGCCTCGGGGTTTTCAGGGCACACGAGTATGGCCATCCTAGAACTTTTTTTTTTAATTTTTTATGATTTATTTATCTTTATTTTATGTGCATTGGTGTAAAGGTGTCAGATCCCCTGGAACTGGATTTTCAGACAGTTGTGAGCTGCCATGTAGGTGCTGGGAATTAAACCCGGGGCCTCTGGAAGAGCAGTCAGTGCTCTTAACCGCTGAGCCATCTCTCCAGCCCCGTCCTGGAACTCTTTAGCTTTCTGTTAGCTGGGTAAGCTGAGGTACGCCGGGCCATCTTGAAGCTGAGTACAAGTTAGGGCAAAGCTGGACTTGGTGTCTCTTGACTCATACTCTTCTACTTAACTCTTCCCCAGTCTGGGGTGGAGTTCTTCAAGGGTGGGGGAGGCCAGCTGCTCCCTAAACTCTGAGCAGAGCTGAGGCAGGTCAGGCTCCAGAGGATGCTACTGGGCAGTGCAGGTAGTGTGGGTGTCTGGCAGCTAGGAGAAGTGTTAGGACATCAAGGTCTGCATTATCCTAATGAGCTTGAGGGCAAAGCCTGGGATCCATGAGGAAAGGGGATTTGAGGGTTAGGGCAGGACAATCCCATTAGTGACAGAAAGGCCCCAGATGCCTCAGGCTCAGCTCCCCACCTGGCTCCAGAGTAGCCAGCCCTGCCCGGCCCTGCTCAGGCAGCTGCCACCTGCCTTCATCCTCTGCTCTCCCTGGCACCTGCTTCGTGTCAGGCTGTGTGCAGGGGCTGAGCACAGTGAGACAGCCGTGTTCCCACCCTCCTGGTGGTCAAAGCAGCAGGGATCCATGAGGATGGAAGGGCTGGGGCTATATCACACCAGGGCCCTGTGGGCCACAGTTAACTTTCTAGTTGTGCAGGTACCTTACTTGAGCACTGTTACTTCTGAGCCTCAGCTAGCCCCTCTAGAGCACAGCGGTGATTCTTCCTTTGTCCCTCCAAGTAGATGCTTCCTCCCAGGCAGCCCCCTTGAGTATACCTTCCTCTGCTTGCATACCCACCTCCAGAAGAGTATACCACCTTTTTGTAGCTGCTTTGGGGGTAGCAGCAGAACTCCCCACAAATAGACAGACCCAGACAAGTATCACTGACCTTTCTCGTCTTGACCCAGCCCTATCTTGCCATCCCCTTACTCAATTCCTGAGTTCCAAACCTGGGCCATCATGATACAGCCCAGCCTAATGCCCTCTTCAGGTTCCAGCCCATGGCAGGAGCTCTGATTGGCCTGGCCCTGGCCAGGGTGGGTATGGTTGGGCATTGGCCTGTCTCGTTGAGACTGAGCAGGGAGAGAGAATAGCTGTGGGGCTTGCCACCAATACCAGGCATCCCCACATCTAAGCCAGCCCCATTTTGCAGGAACAGACAACGCAAGCTGGGAACAAAATTGCAGTGACTGGTGGGTGTGGCTGGGTCAAGCCTCCAAATCTGGCCTGTACCATGCCTTGCATGATGGATGGACATGATGATGGACGGAGGGGTGAAGCAGAGACCTCTACAGACCCAAGTCACCAAGTGGAGCCTTTTTCTTTCTTACTTTAATTTTAATGGACATGGTGGACCAAAGGGCTGAGTCAGGCCCTCAGCGAGGACCGGGTCACATGGCCAGAGACCTTGGCTCTGTTGCTGTCTGCTCCTGACTGGGTGGAAAGTGCTCTTGGCATGGGCCCTGGGTTGGATAGAGCACGGGGGCTTGGTCCTCTGGTCTTGAGACCAGGAACTCCAGGTGGCGGAGTGCACACTATTTATTTTTTGGGATTATGGAGTCTGAGCTGAAGAGGCTGCTCTGCGGTGGCTGCCCTGTGTACAAAGGGGCCCAGGTCAGCTCCCACGCTGTGTCCTGAGCCAAGGGTTGGACAGCCTGCCTCCTGCTGGACCTGAGTGGGGCCCTGGGGCCTGGAGCCCATGAGTGAGCATCCCCTGCTCTCCCTGCCACCATTGCCATTCCAGAATCTTGTCAGTGTTTCCTTGTCTGGGGGCAGGGCCCAGAGTGAGCACCCGTCTGTCGGCTGCTGTCATTGTGTTCTTCCCTATATCAACCCAACATCACAAGGGCTTTCTCTGGTCCTCTATCCCCAAGACAGTAATCCCTTCCCGACAAAAGAGCCTGCACATGTGGGTAAGCACACCCAAGCGTTTACAGCTCCTTTTGTCTGGCCATCCAGTAGCATCTGTCTTCATTCCCACTTGAACAAAACAGGAACCAGGAGCTAGGATTCTGGCAGTGTGGCCGTGCTGACACCCTCCCCCATCAGCTGCCCTGTGTGCTCTGGATTTCTCCCTGTCCTTCTGGCCTGCCCTGGAGGCTAGAAACCTGTGTGGGTTGACCCTGGAGGCTACCTGGGTGTGGGCTCTCTGTTCGCCACCTGCCCAGCTGCAAGGGGTCCCTCTTTGGGCCTCTCTCTGAGTTGCCCTGCCACGGTTGTGGAGATGCTTCCAGAACTGAAGCAGCCCCTGGGGACTGTGTTTGACTCCCCCCCTTTTCTTTGTAGAGGTTCCTAACCTGCTGCTGAAGCACAAGTTTTTGGTGCTTTCCTTTCGTGTTTGTTAAAGGCTGTGTCCAAGTCCCTCGAGATGCCAGGGCCAGGGCTGGTTTCTGGGGAGGTAGGTCAGTCACGTTCCCTCTCTTTCCCCTAGGATTTTTATTTTTTACTTTTTGCCTGAGACAAGCCAAGTGTGAGGTGGTTTAAGAAAATAAATGAAATTGTTTACTATTGTTTTAAAATAAAATCTGAAACTCTGGAGACTGAGTACACATTAACTGAGCTCACGAGGGAGAGCTGGGACAACTGGGGCACGGGTGGCCCTCTGGGACAGGGATGTGGTAAGGCCCTGAAGCCATAACCATTTCCAGGATACTCAGTCCCCTCTAGCCCTGAAAGTGAGGGTTTGAATGGCCTCAATATCTGCCACAGGGGCTTGCCAGCCTCTGGTGCCTATACCACCAGTCTGTCATTCAGAATAATCATGTCTGTGCTCCCGTCAGACGCCCTCCCTGCCTGGTATAGGCTAGCCCTGGCCAGGTGTTCCTCCACAGAACAGTCTTGAGGACTGGGGAGTATCTGCCCTTCACAGCAGTTCCACGGTCAGTATCGCTTGTGCTGTCTGCTTCAGTGTGTACAGGTGGCCAGATGCCTTGCAGGACCAAGTGAGCCCAGGGTGCCCTGAAGCAGGTGGTTTCCTTTCCTGGCAGGTTATACCAAGGTGCACAGCCACACCCTCTGGGTGAGGGTGTATGGGAGGTCACCATGGTCCTCACATGGTGGGAGAGGGTAGGATCTTAACAATTAGGACTTCTGACGAGTAGTGACCCCAAGAGAAAGGATGTATCTTGGACTTGAAATAGTTACAGTCTTCAGCTCTTCTCTGGGGCCACACCCTGACAGCTCCTTTCTGCATACCTGCTGCCCTGGAACAGCTCATGGGTGTGGTGTGAGACTGGGCTGAGTTGAGACCTTTAGTTGTGCCATTTAGTAGCACAGTGACATTAGCTCCTCTGAGCAGGTTTAATGGGAAAACTGGTACATGCCACAGGTCAGGTGACACACAGGTCAGTCAGGCCATGAAGCACTGTCTTCACAGATGTGACAGCCTCCCAGCCCCGCATTCCAAGCACATGTGTACCCAGGGTCTTGGGCAGGATATGTACCCTCTAGCAGGTATCAGGGTTGGGGACAATACATGGCTCTGATCTGGTGGCTGATTCCCTAGGCTTCCTCCAATAAGCATTTGCCTCCAATGATAGGGGCCCTGCTTCACTACCCCTCCTGATGAGTTCAGAGCAGGGCAGCTGCACCGGCTTTCAGGTCTGTAGCACCCCACTAGCTATGGACTTGGGAAGCCAGGACATTAGGAGGGTGCTGTAGAAATAGACCCATTAGGGTCTGGCACCATCCCTGGCTCGGTACCGAAGTTGAGCCCAGTGAGGACTTCTCTTGGTTTCCCTGGGAGCATACTGGCCCACTGGCTATTTGGACAGCAGCTCTCAGAACCAGAGATAGCTAGGGTGGCAAGGCCAGGTCTTTGTCCTCTACTTCCCCCCAGCTGACTCGTCTTCACCAGCGCTTCTCTTTATTGATCACCTGGAATATTCACATATGCAACCATGAATGTAGTTCTGGACAAGCTGAATGGAAGCAAGAAGGCTGGGGCAGGAATCACCAGAAAGAGCGCAGCAAGGGGAGATGGCACCTCGAGGTGGGTGATGGAGACAAGGCCTTGGGGCTGAGAGCCCTCAGCGCTAGATAGTTCTCTGAGTCCTATTCCTTGGGCGTTCATAGGTGACAGATTTCAGCTTAGCTGTGGAGATGGTAGTGACTGGCCAGGGCTGAGGTAAGGGGCTCTTCACAGCCCCAGCTCTGAGAAGAGATGGGCTAGCCTGGTTCCCTTCCCTGGGGCTCATGGTGGTGAGCTGAACTCAACCCTGGCACTTGGACTATGGCAGATGCTGAGGACAGGACCTGGAAGGCACTTGGCTTGGACCTTGGGGCCCTGCTAGAGATTTTCCCTGGCTCAGTCAAATTGGAGGGCACAGGAACCAAGGAACTGAGCCATGGCAGGTGTCCATCCCAAAGAAGGCGTGGTTGTAGTACTGGCAGGTCTTGGCCTGGGCTCAGAGCTTGGCCCTGGGGTGGTTCTGTAGCAGGCTACGCATGTCCAGCAGAGCTTTCTCCAAGTAGTGAGCCATGCGGGCAGCGTTAGTCTCAGCACAACTGTTGTAGGCCGACACGGAAAAGTTTATATGGGCCTCCATGGGGTTATAGCAGACACCATATCCATCTGGGACCACAGGGCCAAAGAACATGACGCAGTCTGTCTTGGCAGGCACCTAGGGACAGCAGGTTCAAGGTTTTCACAGCTAGGCCTGCGGTGGCCCTCCTGCCCCTTGGTTGTACCAGTTTGCCTCTGTATCCACTCCCCCTGGCGCTTTCCTTTTCTCCATGGGGTGAGCTTTCCTTCACATTCCTAGAGAGAGCAGGGGCGCTCCTCTGTGCTCCTCTGGCCCCCAGTACTGCCTCCCCACCTGTGCTCCACAGATCCGGGGAGTTTCCTGGGACTATGGCTTGTGCCCAGCTGTGTCCCAGCACCCAGCATGTGTTAGTTGGTATTGATCAGGGAGTCATTTACAAATGGCCAATGAAAGAATGGAACCAATTCTCTGAGAGGCCTAAGCCTTCCCATCCTTGTCACAGCAGTGTCCCCACCCTGAGCTCCTGTTGGGAACTCAGTTGCTTTGGCAATGAGCCTATGGTGACCTGTGTGGGCCACATTACCCCTAAGGTCCAGCTGCCAGTGGGTTCTAAAGGTTATTCGTATTTTATATATGTGTATGCCTGAGTGTGGGCATGTGTGCCACATGTATGTGTGTGCCCACAGAGGCCAGAAGACATCAGCTAACCCAGAACTGAAGTTATAGGTGGTTGTAAATAACCTGATGAGGGTGCTGGGAACTTAACCTGGGTCATCTGGAAGAACAGCAAGTGCTCTTAGCCGTCACTCCAGCCCCTGCCAGTGGGTTCTACTAACCCTACCCTGGGGGTACCTAAGGCGGTGGCCTACCTGGCTGGTAGAAAGGTTGAAGTGCATAGCAATGGCATAGGAGGTATCCATGAAGATGTCGGGCATGCTCACGAGGTCCTCAATGGCTTGCAGCTTCAGACCCAGGAGGTGCCGGTCAAAGGCCTCCCCTCGGATTGCCTATGGGAGGGGGAACTGTAAGAGGCAGGTGCTGCAGGGTCACATCCCTGCTCTCCTCAGGAGTCTGTGGCACTGGTCTCTCAGAAACATGAGGTCAAGGTGTCCAGGTAGAAGAGCCCTCACCTCCCAGATGGGGAAACTAGGGCCACAGAGGAAAAGACAACTGGCCAGGGAGGCAGGACAGTGCAGGACTTAAAACATAAGCTTTTACCAAGTGGTGGTGACACACGCCTTTAATCCTAGCACTTGGGAGACAGAGGCAGGAGGATCTCTGAGTTTGAGGCCAGCCTGGTCTGCAGAGCGAGTTCCAGGTCAGCCAGGGCTACACAGAGAAACCCTGTCTTGAAAACAACAAACCAAACCAAACATGAGCTCTGGTAATGAGCAGTTGGTTCAGTGAGAGCTAGACAGTGTCTGCATGTAAGATGAGCAGTGTCCATGTATGCCATGGAACAAGGTCAGGTGGGTCTGCACGTGTGTTTAACAGGGCAGTGTCTGTGCATGTTGAGTAACATGGGGCAGTGTGCCCTTCCTATGACAGGCAGTGTCTATGTGTGCCTTGCTTGTAGCATGGACACACTGTACCTACTAATGCTCAGACCACCACCTGGCTAGCTGCAGCCTCAGCTGCTGGAGAACAGGAGAGATGCCATCTGCTGGGCCATCAGGGAGCGTGCACAACACGAGACCAGAGGGCATGTGCTCAATGCCATCATGGAACTGGGACAGGGCAGTGGCTAGGTTGACCCTGGTTTCACCAACTTTCAAATGGTAATATTAATTACTTTTTAAATTTATTTTGTGTGCATTGGTGTTTTATCTGCATGTATGTCTGTGTGATGGGTGTTGGATCCCGGTTACTGACAGTTGCGAGCTGCCATGTGCTGGGAATGGAACCCAGGTCCTCTGGAAGAGCAGTGAGTGCTCTTAACCACCAAGACATCTCTCCAGCCCAGCGATATTAATTTAAAATAGTGAGATTCCCAGGGGCTCCAGAGAACAGACAGAGAAGCAGGGGTGGTAATGGACAGTAAGGAAGGAGAGCAGGGCTCACTCACTCGGTCAGTGTAGGCTCGGTGGGCCTGCACGGCCTTCCGAAGCAGCTCCACCTTCTGCTGCTCCTGGGGGTGGGGTGGAAAAGAGGAAGCTGAAGTGCTGTCCCTCCTCTCCCTTGTTAGCAGCTCGCTCTGCACCCGACACCATAGCAAGTACTGAACCACCATGGCCTCGTTCTCCAGAGCCCAGCATCACTGCTGATGTAAGTGGACAGAGGGCTGGCCGGCTTCTCTTATGAACAGATGGAGAGATGGTTTCGCCTTGGGTGCCAGGAAGCTTAGAACTAACTAAATTCATGGCTCCATCTTCTGTTAAGTTCCCTTTGCCCACCGTGGGGCTGGAATACCATTGGGGTGCAATCCATTTGCACAGAAAGGGTGAACAGAAAAGGAAGGATGACCAGCACGGCCTACCCACCCTGCCCCAGACCACTCACTGGCACATTGGTGTCATCCATGCTTTTGACAAAGGCCAGTGAGTCTGTGGAGGCTGAGCGGATGGTGTCAGTGCGGCCCAGGTGGAACATTCGCAGAGAGGCACTTTCATATGTGGCACATGCCTGTCCGTAGATCCTAGATTGGAGGTGGATCTCAGTATGGCCCCTCTCTACATGGCTGCCTGCAACTCCCCTCCCTCCTCCTCCGTGGGGCAGGTGATCAGGTGCACCTGTAGTATGCCAGCTGCAGGGCTATCTGGATGAAGGCATCAGGGCTTAGCTTCTCTGACTTGGGGAAGTCCTTTCCAAAGTGATGGAATACCAGTATGGTGATGTCCAGGTCCTGGATCATGCTGGAGTGGAGGTGCAGGAGGCATGGGTGAGAAGCAGGCACCTGGCAGCCTTGTGGCTGGCCCTCCCAGACAGGACGCAGCCATGCACTCACATGCTGATGTTCTGTTTGGCTTTCTCGATGTCGTTCTTGATCTCAGGGGTTATGTTGAACCGCAGCTTCTTGGGCATGGGCAGGGGCACCATAGGAGACCGCACAAGCTCAGGCTTTTTTCTGCATGGGACGGGGGGCTTTAGGCTCATGCCAGGGTCACTGAAGCCCGAGTGTCCCTAGGACTGAGGAGGGGAAGATGAGTTCCTGAAGCTAGGGGTAGGAGGTTCAGAAATCATGGGTTAGCTCTTGTGAAGACTGATTTCACCCCAGCTTTCAAGATGCCCGATGGAAGCCAGATGTGGTAGGGTATGTAGTGTCCTGGCTTCGCGGGCAGAGGTGGGTGGATCTCTGTGAGTTTGAGGTTAGCCTGGATCACTTAGCGAGTTCAAGGACAACCAGGCTATAGTGAGACCCTGTTTCTTTCTTCTTCTGGTTTTGTTTGTTTGTTTGTTTGTTTTTTGAGATAGGTTTTTCTCTGTGTAAAGCCCTGGCTGTCCTGGAATTCAGTCTGTATACCAGGCTGCCTTAAACTCACAGAGATCCACCTGCCTCTGCCTCCAGAATGCTGGAATTAAAGGCGTGCATCACCATTGCCTGGCTGAGACTGTTTCAAAACAAAATAGAGACCAAGGGTCTGGGGAAAACAAGAACCCTGTCTAAGGCCACAAAGCTAGGATATACAGAGCTAGAGATAAATTCAAAGCCAGGTGTGACTAGAAACTACAGCCTCTGCAGCAGCAATTAAGACTATTGGCTGCTCTCCTCTTTACTCTTTTTGTTTGTTTGTTTGTTTGTTTGTTTTGTGAGACAAGGTTTCTCTGTGTAGCTCTGGCTGTCCTATCATGGAACTCACTCTGTAGACCAGGATGGCCTAGAACTCAGAGATCCACCTACAGTTAAGGGTATGCGCCACCATGTCCTGGCTTGCTCTGCTCTTCCAGAGGTCCTGAGTTAAATTCACAGCAGTTACCTGGTGTCTCACAACCATCTATAGTGGGATCCAATGCCCTTTTCTGGTGTGCAGGCATACATGCAGACAAAGCACCCATACACATAGAATACATAAAATTTTTTTAAAAAATCATATAAACTAGGTGGTAGTGGTGCACACCTTTAATCCCAGCACTCCAGAGGCAGGCAAATCTCTCTGAGTTTGAGGCTAGCCCAGCCTACAGAACAAGTTCCAGGACAGGCCCCAAATCTACAGAGAAACTCTGTCTCGAAAAGCAAACAAAACAAATCTTCTAAAAGAAAGAGAGAGAGCAATCAACTGACTCTTCGGTGAAAATGAGAGTAAAATATCTCCACAGGCTAGGTCTGTCACCTGCACACGTCCTGCCATCAGGAACTGGGGAGTGACGCTGTAAGCATACTCACATGTACTCGATGACATGGTCCAGAAGAGCGACAATGGGGGGCCCTTCTGCAGCTGCATGCTCATAAACCATCCCACAGGATCCATCTTCTGCCACAATGAACTGTGGATGAGAAAGGGTCCATCCTATCAGCCCTATGAGATCCTTTGGAGGGTGGCTCTCTGGGTGGTTCTCACAGGAAGGGTCCCCAAAGCCATCTCCCATCCCTGTGCTGACTGCTCAGCATGCTTGAAAGCAGGTCCTTAGAAGCACAGCACCCCAGCAGCGCTGCTGCACCTGCGCTATGAGGAAGGCATCTCCAGAGGGCACCACTCTGACTGACCCCAGACTGTCTCTGACATGCTGAAGGGTTACACTGGGGGTGTCGGTGGTATGCAGGCCAGGTAATAACAGGCTGGTTGCCCGGTAATTACAGCAGCGTCCCCAGCCTCCTTTACAAGCAGAAGGCTGGGGATGCTGGGCCTAAGGAGGGGACGGAAAGTCAAGAGCCTCAGTGAACCAAGCTTTGGGGTGTGGCCCCACCAGGTCCTCACTTGCCTGCAGTGTCTTGTCGAACCAGCGGTTGCCACTGTTGAGCTTGCTGCCACCACCATGCAGCATCTGTCCTGCTACGTGGTTGCGGTAGACATCGTCTGAGACTCTGGGCACCGGCTTGTCCAGGCACACAGTGAAGATGCTCTTCTGAATGGAGTTCACTGACTCCCGGTTTACTTTGTCTGTAGGAGTTGGGGTAAGTGTAGGGAGCCTCAGAGCCTGCTGTCTCCTGCCCTGAGCAGGATGGGGAGTTCCCCACCTTTGGGGCCACTAGGGCATGCTTGGAGTTTGGGATGTATGCTCAGAGCTTTGCCCTCAACAAAGTCCTACCAGTATCCCCGCATACCCCAAAGGGCAGGGCCCAGCTCCTGGCATACTAAAGACACAGAAGCCCAGGGTCACATGGAAAGCTGGTGTGGAAGCCTATGCCCATGACCAGTATGGGATTTGATGAGGGTGGTTCTGGGAGTAGAGGGAATATGGAGAAGGGCACCTCAGCTACAACACTTGTTTAAATCCAACTTGCTACTTCACAGGAAGAAACTGGCCTCACCAACCTGAGCCTTGGTTTTCTCATCTATAAAATGGGCCAATAACATCAGCTCCAAATTGAGAGGGTCAATGAAACAGTGGCTGCCCCAGCCTCATGTTGGATCTATTTGGCACATAAGGAAGCCCCTGCCCTGGAGGCACCTTTGATGAGGGTATTGTAGGCCTTGGCCCAGGTGTTGCGGTGGTTAGAGGTGAGGATGCCAACAGGCTCTTTGTTGGTTTGCAGTGATGAGTTCCAAATTTTCTCCAGCTGCACAAAGATCTGATCCGAGGTGAGGGGCGTCCCGTCACTGTGGTACACGTCCAACTCAAAGAACTGTGAAGCCAGACATGGAAGAGAAGGGGCCTGGGTGATCTCAGGCTGAGAATGCCCACTAGCCTCTCCTGGCCTTGGCTGCAGCGGAGGAGCTGGAGTAGGGCTGGGAGGGGCTGTGGCCCCTCAGAAGGGCAGTGGTGCCCACCTGGTAGTTGTGCACCACGGTTATGTGCATGGGTGGCTTCTTTGTCTTTAAGAAATTCACCACGGAGTCCTGCTTGGGGCCCGGCACACGGCAGGAGGACAGGATCTGATAGTACTGGTTCATGCACAGCGGCTTTCCCCCCAGGAACTCAGCTGGCAGGGTCTCGCTGTGGGAGGACACAGGGAGGGCCACTGGGCAAGGGGATGGGGAAGAGGCTGGGACAGACAGACACCTGCTAGTACTATTTGGAACTGGGTGAGGGGCCTTCTCTTTAGCATGAGCAGGAGCCAGTAGGGTATAAGGGTGTTTTGAGGCCTAAACTTTCTAAGGATTGGGGCCCTGTTTATGAGTCACTCACAAACTCCCCCCCTTCTGAGCTTCAGTTTGCCACAGGCATCTGTGATCAGTTTGGCTGGGATGACAAGGTCACCAGAAGTCCCAGGAGCTAGAGCAGAAGATGTAAATGTCCTCACACTGACCACTGTCTTTAACCCTTTCCAAGGCTGGGCAATAGGAAATGAAAATGACATGGGCCGGCTCAGTCACACTGAAGGCTGACACACTGAAGTCCAGAGCCAGAGCGAGTCGGGGTGGCTATGGTATTAGGCAAGTGTGGGCAAGGTAGTCAGGCTGGGGGTGGGGCTGCTCACTTGTCAATCATGGACTTGAAATCCAGCACACCCTCGATGAGTTTGGCAGCGAACCTAGGGGATGAAGTGGAGATGTGAAACTGTGTGGCCATCCAGTGGAGAACCTGAGTAGGAGGAAAATCAGCCAAGGGCAGGACCTACAGAATCACTCCTCCACCCCCTCAGTGTACTGAGGCCTGATAAGTTCAAGGTGGACCCACAGCAGTGGGAGGCCCTTCTGAGCTTCTTTTCATCACCTCAGGTGGCAGTGCTGTATCTGCCTGGGAGAGGACCTGGAAGGGCCTGGGCGCTGATCAACAGTGGCACACACTATGGCTAGATAAGAGGCCAGTGACTGACATTCACCAAGGACCTGAACCACGGTCTCAAGTATTCATTATGTGGAAATTTGCTACCTTAGTGAGATAAAGAAGGGTCCGCTCCAGGGTCCGAGCATCCTTGCTGCTAAGCTCTTTTCTCTTTCTGAGTCTATATTCCCAGGTCACTGCTGTCAACCTCTTCCTCCTTGGATTATCTGGGTTTAGGAAGAGGGCTCTTCTAGCTCATACCAACTATTCCCCAATGCCTGAGGTCATCTCTGGTTCCAGTATGAGCTAGCTGGAGTTCCCGGGCTGAATCCCATCCATAACCAGCAGGCACTGGTCCCTTTATCATTTGTGTGTGTGCATTGCTAGGGATGGAATCTAAGATCTGATGCATGCTAGGCCATCATGCAATCACCCAACCACTGAGCCACACTTCTTTCTTCCTCTCCCTCCTGGCTTCTCTCTATTCTTGCCCCGGTGGCAAGAATACTGGTGGCAGTAATGAGTGGCAGGCTCCTGGAGATCCCTGCTGCTAGTATTTTTATCTCTGGTAGAACTGGAACAAGGGTCAGGGCAGGTGACATGGCTGAATGTGGAAAAGGGGACTGTGGATAAAGGTCACTATGTGGTCAGCTGAGCAAAGTGGGAAGGACTCAGGGCAAGGTTGGAGGGTGAATGGCTCCAAAGCCTTGCCACTCTTAACTGAGGGCAAGGGAGGGTGAATGGCTCCAAAGCCTTACCACTCTTAACTGAGGGCAAGGGAGGGTGAATGGCTCCAAAGCCTTGACACTCTTAACTGACCCATGGGAGAGGGTCCCTTCATTGTTCTGAGCTTCAGTTCCCATCTGTAAGATGAGACTGTGGGCAGGGTAAAAGCACAGGGCCAAGGCCTTTCCAGTTTCCTAGGGAGAGGACTTGAGGGTTCTAGAAACCCACAGGGCCCTGACCATTGGCACTGCCCAGCCTTGTGCCAGTCTCAGACACTCACCGGAGCTGCCCCTGCAGATCCATGAAGTCCTGCTTGGGCAGCATCACTCCTGGGCTGGAGCAGATGACCACGGGCTGGCGGTACTGGAGATAGGCTGTTTTGAGCCACCACTCAGACAGCTGGAAAAGGACCAGGGCTGATCAGCAGAGCACAGGTACCTGGTTCCCCTTCTTCCCCAGGTCTAGGGACCTAGCTGGCCCTGCTGCCCTTTGGCCTCTCTGCAGGAAGTCTCCTAGCAAATGCTCAAGTTCACAGTACCCTTCCCTGCCTCCTACCCATCATCTTCCCCTGAGCCTGAGCAAACAGCACTGGCAAACAGAATGACCTGGGAGAAAAGACTGGAAGCAAACGTGGCAAGGGGTTTCTTTCTGTGTGTATGTGTGCTGGTGAGTCTTGAACCCAGGACCTCACATACATGCTAGCAATCACGTTTGGTCACTGAACTATACCCTTCCTTTAGCTTACAAATTTCCCGCCAATGACTATAATACACTCGTAAATAAAAATGCATCCCTAGATATGCAGACTAAAACAGAAGGAATGGCAAATAGTAATAATGATGATGATGATGCCCAGCAAGTGGGTTTTCAAACACCTCTAGTTGGTAACTGTCCGAGGAACCAGCACCCAGGGTCAGGGTCACCCACAGGAACTGGTCCTTCTCAGTGGCCTTAGACTAGGAGCTGGACACTGGCAGTTGTCAGGGTAATTCTAAGTAGGGAACTCAGGGAGAGGGTAAGTTTCTCATGTGTCCTTTTCTGCCCCATGGACAGGGTCTCTCAGAGGATGACCACAGGCATGGCATTAGCAGTGCCTTTTAGTCTTCCGTGCTGATACAAGTTACAGTAGGTGTTTGTCCTTTGTCCCCAGCAACTTCAACCTACCCTCCCTTAATTTTTTACTTTTTTTGAGACAGGGATCTCACCATGTACCCTGGCTGGCCTAGGGCTGTGCAGATTAGGCTGATCTGGGCCTGTCTCCCATGTGCTAGGCATGTGCCACCATGCTACACCCATCTCTTGCAGGTTCCTGAACCTCTTGAGACCTAGGCCTCTCAGTGTGCTCCACGCCATCCTTAATAGCAGCAGGGTCTGTCTACACAGTACACAGCCTATCTTTATGGAGTGGCCAGCCTGTGGCATTAGGCCACTTGCCCTGGGCCCTTGGCAAGAGGGAAGGGAAGGTGACTTGCCACAGGCTGGGTAACGTGACTGTGCATCTCAGGGTCTTCCTGAGAGCGGCTATAAGGACCTGCCTCTGGTCTACCTCTCTAGGTCACAGTTTCTTCATCTGTAGGAAGGAGGCAGACAAGGGCTACCTCTTGGCCAGGGGCCTTCACACCACAGGGCTTGCAAGGCCCTGGCTACAGTTTAGAACTTGGGGAGAAGGTGCCCTTTGGCAGTAGCAGCAATGCTTTAAGGGCACTGTGAGTGGAGAGTGGGTGGCCTAGCTCTAGTCAGAGTCTTTGTTTGCAAAGATTCCGTGGCTCAACAAACTCAGAAAGCCACTAGACCCCAAATCTCTAAGGTCCTTTCGGGGCCAGCATCCTGACTTCAATAGTCCAAGACCCTGGCCTGTTAAGGTTCAACAAGTGCTTGCCCCTGCCAACTTTCACCTACTTCCAACTTTCTACCTGGGGCTCCAGACTCCACCGAGGCCCACCCATCCAAGGTACTTCCCAATTCCTACCCCAGTCAGCCCAGATCTGGGGTTCTCCCTCCATATATTCTGTATCTACAGATCCATCCAGCCTAGGTGGAGAATTTGAAAAACAAAAAAATGCGTCTATACTGAACACATAGGCCTTTATTTTTTGACAATTATCCTTTAAACTATGCAGCATACTTATTTACCAGCATTTATGATGTGTTAGATATACACCAGATGACTTAGGGTCCATGGAGGCAGTTATTTAGTGACACAACAACACTGAACGACCTAAGGGACTTGAACATCTGTAGATCTTGGTACCTGCAGGGCCATGGAACCAATGCCCCAGGGATACTGAGGGTGACTTTTCCACCCAGCTCAGGCTGTCCTTCCCCTATAGCCAGCTTCTTCCTTGGGCTTCATATTGGGACCTTCTTCCCCCAGTTGCTTTAAAAGGGAACTTCCCACCCACCAGTCCCACTGCATCAGCAAATGCTGTTGAGTCCTGGGCTTCATGACTCCCTACCTCTGTGTGCCAGGCCATCAACATCTCCCTCTAGGGGAAGACACTGGCCTCTTCATTGGCTCTGGCTCCTGCTCTTGCTTTCTTCCTGGCAGCTGGAGCTACCTTTTTTTTAAACTTTTGTGTATAATGTGATTATAAAAATATGTACCATATACCAGTGTAGCTGTGTTTTGAAAATTGAACTAATCCGGGGGCTGGAGAGATGGCTCAGAGGTTAAGAGCATTGTCTGCTCTTCCAAAGG
>LOJH01017616.1:2491-22198 GCA_001685095.1 Ellobius talpinus
CTCTCTGTCTCTCTCTGTCTCTCTCTGTCTCTCTCTCTCTCTCTCCCTCTCTCTTTCTCTCTGTATATATTGTGTTCTCAACTGGACAGACCATACCAAATAAAGCACAGTTATCTTCTAACACTGGTTTAAAAACACCATTGTCACCATTGTGGAAAGGGCTTTTCACCCTGCTCCTCCAAGCATACTAAATCTTTTACCCTCTGTAGTGATTTGAAAGAAAATGGCCCCAAAACCATGTCCAGCGAGATAGACCACTTCCTGTTGCCTGTGCAAGATGCAGAACTCTCAGCCACCTCTCCAGCAACATGTCTGCCTGTACACACCATGTCGCACCATGATAACAACTGATTAACCTCTGAACTATAAATGAGCCACCACAATTAAGTGTTTTCCTATTTATGAGTTACCACAGTCATGGTGTCTCTTCACAGCAACAGAAACTGAGACACCCTCCCTGCAGTAAAAGCAGAATTCAATGTACTTGTTCACTAAGAGCTGCTTTGATCACCCTGCGGCTTCCATCAACTTGCAATTAGAGGCAGCATTTCTGCCACTTTGCGTTAGAGCTCTGACATAGAGTAAGAACCCAAAACTGTCTCCCCTGAGGCAGGAGGTGGAAGTCTGTGGGGGGGGGTATTTTACTTTACTATATGAGTCTATAACTCAGGATTTATTTCGCATTTTTAAATTGGTTTTTCTTTCTAACACAGAGAAAATAAATGCCCAGCTGAGCTTACTTTGCATGTGAGTAGTGCGACCATGTGAGTGGCATTATGACTTGACAAGCACCGGGAGAAAAACCATCACTGTGGCGTGCAGAACTTCAAACCTGTTCCAAAGTGGAGGAAAACTGAGTGGTGGTGCTCGCCCATCTTAATGCTGTAAGATTTAACACCCTTCTCTTTTTTCAAAGCCACACAGTTTTAAAGTGATGTCTGTCTGATTTAATGTGTGTAAGCCAAAAGATCACCCCCCCTCAAACATTTCTCATTTGAAAGCACTATCTAGGTGGCAGAAACTATGGCATCAATTACAGAAATGTTACTGACAACAAAAACATTCAACTCACTAACAAAGGTCAGCAGTAAATCTCTCTAAAATATGTACAGCTCATAAAAGTAATGGGTCAACAACTGTGAGGGAAACAGATGTTCATAAAGCTAGCATTAACCACAAAGACACTGTAAAGTAAATGAAGATGAAATTAATTTTACAACTTAATTCTAATGCTAAATTAACAGTAAAAACTCCGACTCATAAGTTGCATTGCAATCAAAGACCTACTGCAGTGGGCTATGGGTCTAGAGCGTCTGTGGAGGGCTTGGTGTGTGGAGCCATTTGAATCCACCACAAATATTTACTTAAGCTTTCTCTTACGGAAAGGGAGCTTGTATTCTCAGTCTATGCGTGTAAGTGACATAACAAGATGAGCGTTCAGTTGGTTTCCTTTCCTCCTCACTTGGAAATGGGAGAATATTATCTCAACTAAACTGAGTTTTATCAAAGCATCCACAGAAAAGGGGGGAAAATAGTGGGTCCATTAGCAACTATTATTCCCAAATACCAAGATTAGGGATACAAAGAGGAGCCAATGTGGGACTTCCCAGAGCACCTAGGGCTGTGTAAGAACAGGTGTGAACAGTCATCAGAGTCTCATCAACAACAGCCTGTTGACAGCTGAGGACAGGCTCTCTGCATTTGGTTTTGTCAAACAAAAGGGTGCTTCAGAAGGTCACTTCTGGGGCAGAGCAGCCAATGCTACTTTACATGTCCACACACAAAGCCTGACCCTGAAGAGAGGTATTTCCAATTATGCTCCGGGTGTGAAGGGAATCCTTAGGGTCTGAAATGTGCATGTGCCCACACTCCTGCAGCAGAGTTTGGGTGGCCTTGCTGTGTTCCCAGCTGCCTGCTGTTGGCTGCAGACTCTGATGAAGGCCATAAGGGCAACGCTGACCTTAAATCTTCATAAAAAATTAAGGCAACTCTGTTAGCTTGGTTTGACCTGATTATATCCTTGAAAGGAGGCAAAGAGATTAGCAGAGGACTGGGGTGTACAGGATCTGGGCTCCCAGGGCACGTTTCTGAGACAACTTTTCTTAATAAAATTAGACTAACACTTAAATAAAGTTTTCATTCTTCACTAAAACTAACTCTTGCTGAAATAGCAGGTTTATTTAGGGTCCTTACGATTCTGACATAACACACCAGACAGCTGAATGTGGCCAAATCAACCAGCAGATGTGAACCCTAAACCGGGTGTTTCTCTTCAACAAAAGCTAGGTCTATGGGCATCCAATGTTTCAACATTTTGGACCTGTTCAGTCTTTTATGTCTTCCCCCATGCATATTTTGAGCATATAGATGATCTCAGAAAGTCTGAAAAAAAGTACCAAGCTGTCAATCTCACATGAAGATTTAAATCTGTATAACTTGTTGTTGTTGTTTGTTTGTTTGTTTGTTTGTTTGTTGAGATAGCATTTCTCTGTAGCTTTGGAGCCTGTCTTGAAACTTTCTCTTGTAGACTAGGCTAGCCTCGAACTCACAGACATCTGCCTGCCTCTGCCTCCCAAATACTAGGATTAAAGGCATGTGCCTCTACTGCCTGGCCGAGCCTGTATAACTTTAAGTTGGATAATCAGTAAGATGTATTGGTTCAGTATCGAGAGGACACCACTGCAAAAGTTAAGGGGAAAAAAAGAATGCTTCTTGTCCCTCAGGGAACCAGCCTTAGAATGAAGGGTATGACTCACTGTTAGAACACTTACCTAGAATTCCCAAGGGTAAAGACACACACACACACACACACACACACACACACACACAAACACAATTTTATTAAAGAAAAACTTTTCTGGCTTTGAAAGTAGTATAGGTTCATTACAAACAATTTGGAGCACTTAAATATGCACAGAGTAGAAAATACTCTACCACTTGCAGAAAATGACATTTAAAAAAAGTCATTTTAAAAAGTAAGAATAGTCCTGAACACTCTCATGTACCCCCTCCCAAAGATCAATTCTTATTGATATCTTACATTAGTATGGTATATGACGTATGATTACATAGCTAAGATTGTTACATTGTTGTTAACTAAAGCCTCTGCCATATCCAAACTCATTTTTTACCTAATGACCATTTTCTGTTCCAAGATCTCATCCAAGAGTGCATCTCACATTTAAAGATCTCCACAGGCACCTCGAGGATGAGGTGTTTTCTGTCTCTCTCCCAATCCTTCAGGTGCAATACCCTTAGTTTAAATGTTTTGAGGTTTTTATCACTAAGCTAGGATTCCATGTCTTGAAGAGGAAGACCACAGAGATAAACTTGATGTTCATTGCATGGCCTCAGAGGTCCATGGCATCAGTATGAACTGTCTGCCATTGTCTGAATGTGGAGTGGCCCTCAAAGGTCCATGTTCTAGAAGTTTGGTCATTACCTTGTGTGCTGCTGCAATATGGTAGAATCTTTAAGAAGTAAACCCCAGTGGGATGAAATATGGTCATAGGTAGTTTGTTCTGGAATGAAGTGTGGGGCCTTCTTTCTCAGCATTCTCCTTTCTCTGTTTTCTCTTCTTCCAGCTACTGTAGCCAGCCATGGATTGGAACCCTGGAAAGTACCAACAGTGAGCCAAAATAAACCTTGTTGTCTTTTGGATTTCTCAAGCATTGGTCACAGTGATGGCAAGCTGGTCAACACATCACTCTCAATGAAAACTTATCACCCAGTTAAGGTTGTGTTTATCCATTTTCTCCACTACTAGACAACTCTTACTATAAGGTCCTCTTTGCAATGAAGTCACCATATACAGCCTGCACACAAGGAATGGGAAGTTGTACTTGTTACCTCTTATTGAAGATGAACTAGCCACTAAATTATTTGAAATTGTTCTGTATGAGAAATTGGTTTATCCAAATTTTATTTGACTGATTTTCTTAATTTATTCTATAAATTATAACTGAATGGACTCATGGGTATTTATTAATGTAATCAGGTAGTCCTGCGCTGATTTCCCATGTGACCCAGGTGGTTCTGGCTTTGGCCACTGGGAACTGTTTCTGTTTGATCTTGTGCTACTGCAGCTATCATCGTTCTTATAGAATGTGATTTAGTTTTCTGAGTAACATTCTTACTTTGGAACTCCATGCTTTCCTTATATATTTCTAGCCCAGTCCTCAAGCAGTCCTTCTTCCAGGACACCCTGGCTCCTTGCAGGAGGATGGTACTGGGGCAAGACCAACTTCAGGTGTACTGTTACTTCAACATCTGATTCCAAATGTTCTCATCTGAACATGAGAAAGAATATTTCTCAATATTGGTATACATGCCTATATCAATGTTAAGTTAAACATTTATTCATTAATAAGTCTCCAATTCTAATCTTCTTCCACTTAGGTGATTCTATCCTTCCTCACTTGATTATCCCAATCTCCCACTCCAGTGGAAAGAAAGCCAACTCGATTCCCTGATCTCAGTTGTGGTAAACACATTTAGTACTACCAGAATAACTCAAACTCCCTTAGAAAGGACTTTGACAACTAAAGAAGGATACTTATATACAGCCACTTTGGGTCCTATTTTTACAGAATTTACTCATTCCCAGTTATTTCAACCAGCATTTCTTCTACTGGATATACCATATATCCACCATGCAGTTGGCTTGTTTTGTGATTGATATTCAGCATTTTGTCTCAGATCACCAAACTGTTAGAATTATTTTTCTTAATTGCATCTGGGAATGGGGCTCTGGCTCCACTGGCAGAGTACTTGCCTAATATGCATGAAACTCTGGGTTTAATCCCCAGTATGGTCTAATACTTGGCTTGATGATGATGCATACCTGCAATCCTAGATTATTAGTCTCATGGGTGCTTTTTGTTGGTTTGTTTCCTTACTTCTGATGTCTTCATCTGAGTTTGGCTTAGTATATGATTATCACTCTAATTGGTGATGAGAATCTAGGAAAGTGGAGCCTAAACATGAGATAGACTAATGTCTCCTGTAATATCCATCTTTACCGAGGACCTCAGACAATTTATACTCTGAAGGTATTCTGAGGGATAGCAAAGTCATATGAGTAGAGTTTACTTGAGGTCAAGCTGTCTACAGTCACAAGGGCAAGGTCACAGGAGCTTGGGGCAACTCTTGGTGCTTGGAAACATCATTCTGAATAGTAATGGGTAAGGTGATGGGAAATCTAAAGTAAACCCACTATTATTTACTAATGTAAATAATGGGCAAGAAAGCACATTCCAAGAACAGCCCATGTTAAGGAGAAACAGAGATTACAAGACAATTCTGCCATGTTTACTTGGAGTTGTCTCACAAGTTCTCAAAAGTTCTCCTCACATAGCTTCATTCATGGACCATGTACAAACATGACATTGTACACACGTCTAATTAAATGAATTTGTCAAAATCCACTCTTCTATTTTTTTAAAAAAATGTGCAAAATTAGTGTTATTATTTCTTGGAACACTCAGTGAAATCCATAAAGAACACAATATGTGCCACATTTTGAGTTTCTGTATTTAGTACACTATAAGAACCAGGTTCAGTTTGCAATTACAACTTGAAGAGAATATTTTCCCCAGTAAATAATCTTGGAGTCTTTGTTTAAACTAGTTAGTCGTGGTCATATGGGTAGATTTCTGAATTACTAATTCTGTCTCGTTGATCTCTATGTTTACCTTAAGTCAGTGATATCTTGGTTATTTTAGATATTTGCTGTTTTATTTTCCATGTTTTCTCGGTTAACATCATTTTGAGTAGCATACCATCTATATAAACTGTCCTACCTCTGCAGAGAAAAATAGTTTGGCTTACAGTGCTGCAGTCTGGATGCTGTTTATTAATTCTACTCAGCAATTGCTCTAATTTATCGTCTGTTTCACTTTTGAAGGGTGATTTCTCTGAATATAAAGATGGGGGGTGTTTGTTCACTTGTTAACTAAGTGTCTTATTCCACTCACTTCTTGTTTGCCTGCTTCTGACAAAATATCCATTAAAATTTTTATTCTAGTTTTGCTAAAGGTTAAATGTTTTTCATCCTCTAGGTTTTCTTTTTTCAAAATTTCATCTTTGTCTCTGGTTTTGTACATTTTAAGTAATTGTAAGTGACATGTTGTTGATCCAAAATTATCTCAGAGCCTGTACCTTGAGGCCTGTAGGACAGAGAAAAGTCAGGCTCGAGATTGAGTGAGGATGAGACAGCAAAAAATAGGAAGATGCCCCTCTAGCCAGGGGAGAGTTTAGCGGCCTCTCATTGGCTGGAGGTACCCTTACATCACAGGATGTCACTTAACCTTTATAAACAGATGCTCACAGTAATAAAGTTCCTGCTTTGACTCAACTCCTTATCGTGCCTGATTGTCCTGTGTCATGGGGCTATGGAACAGACAGATAGTGCACTTACCTTTCCCTAAGGAATAAGGGGGCTCAGGAAGCCTTGCAAGAGGTCTTTAGTACATAACCATTGGGTACTCCTAGAACTTCCTGGATCCATAGTTGAGGGTCCATCTCTTTAATTTAGAGCAATAATTGCTTAAGATTTATTTTTTCTTTCAATCTTACCTTTTTTCTTGTGTATGTTTCTTATACTAATGAAAATGACTTCACGGTCCTTGAGGCTTCTTTTAATTTATCTCTCTTGATCTGTCTTCAAGCCCAGAAATTTTCTAAACACAATAGTGTTTAGAAAGAATGTACAAAACTTGGACATCCCAAAAAGTTGAATAGCACATCCTCTAACGTTAAGGAAGTCTAGTGTCTCTACTGGATTATTTATAAGAATGAAATTTACTCAACTCATTTTTTTTTACTATTTGTTAAGATTTATAGTACTACATGATGAACTGTAGATGGCTTTCCAGATTAAGCTGCTGATACTTCCTAAGAAGAATATTGTTGCAGAAGGGTTTGCTGCTTTTTAGGACATTGACCCATTCTATAAGTGAACTAACATTATTACACTGAGTCGTTTATTAAACTACTAATAAACACCAACTTCACAAATACTCTTTGAGTCAGATGTAACATTTTACTGACATAGACATTAAAAAGTAAAATAAAATAGAATACATTTTTTGTATTTTCACTTTTAATTTTTTTCCACTCTTGATTTTACATTTGAAAATGATTCTTTAGGATTGCTTATAATTATGTATTAATTTATGAAAATTTGCACAACTAGCCCATAATTTATTGGATGTTAGATTTTTCTCATGTTTGCTATTTGAAAAACCATTATAATTAGAGTAGCCCTAATTGTAAATAAGGTAATTTTCATTCCCCTTTGATATATATTCTTAGAATTAGAAAATATGGATCAAAGAAAATTCTCACATTTGTCATTCATGTTGGCTAAGTACTCTTCTATAGTGTTGTACCAGTTAACCCCCAATAACAAGATGTCCTTTCCAACTTGACTATCCTCTTCCTAATAAGAAATGCTATATTTATTTTAAATAGTGATGAGGTTGGCAAATATAATGTCTATGTACTTATTTTATATGTTTGATTATTAGAATGATTATTTGTGAGATATATATTCTTTGTATTTATGAATGTCTCATCTATGCATTTTCATCTTTCATTTTAGAATTGCTGAATTATTGTCTGTTGCTTTGCCAGTTTTCCTATTTATATGTTTAGCTTTTATTCATTGATTCATAAAAACTCTTTATATTTGTGATATCAATTGCACAAATCTTTTTAAGTTGCTTTTGCTTTCTCCATTTCATTTATGGTATGATTTTAATATATAGAAGTTTTTATACTTCATGTACCCAAATGATTTTATATCTTCCATTTAGGTTTGGAAATGCTTATATATTTACAAATATAGGGTTTCCACTATCCCTTTTCTAATCATATAATTGTATACATATGTAAGCTCCATTTTCAACACTTAACTCTATGTCTGGAATTTATTTTGATTTAACATATAATGTAAGGATGTGATGTGATTTTCTTCCAATTTCTATAATAAAAATAAGATTAAATAATATTTCCTTTCTTCCATGACCCACTAGGCTCTAGAGGATAGTTTTGTGTTATATAGAAGGTTTCATAACTGTGTGTTGTTCTTGCAGTACTTATTGTTGTAATGAACTATGGAATATTGTTAATAACCGTAGTCCATTCTTAATGATTTATGTGATCCTTGTCTGTTTATTTCAAAATAAATTAGATAATTTTCCAGTTTAATTTGGATAGTATGCTTAAGCTTGGAACAACTGCTAATTTATAAGACATTGAATATTTACTTTCAGGAACATGTTATATTTCTTTACCAGACTCATTTTTAATGCCTATTATAAAGTTTCACAGTTGTCTTCTTAGCTGATTCCTCATAGTTCTTAGATTTGTCACTAAGTGATTTATACTTATGTTGTTTTAAAAGTCTAGAGAATGATGACTTTTATATGTTTCATGGTCATTTCTAAATTATATGTTTGAGTTTTTTGATGACAAAGTGCAGGATTAGACATAAATCTAGTAAGTCAGTCTTTTGAGTCATAGTCCTCAAATCATCTGTATCACATGTATCTTTTATCTGTATGATCTGGCTCAAAAGCAATTTCACAACAATTTCAGGCCTGGTATTTATAGCCGTGTGTGGCTCCTATTTGCTCTGAGGCAGGCATTAAATTTGTGTCATTCTTGGAGATCTGAACCCTGGCTGATGGTAGAATCACCTGTGAGTTTAGACCTCCGATTGCCTGGGTACACATGCTGGATGATGACTCAAAAATCCCTGTAAGTGGGAGATTGACCTTAGAACTTCTAAAAGTTTCAGCCGTGATTCCAAGCAATGACAGTTAATACCCAAATTATCTTTTCTATCAGACCTAGAGAAATAGTCTGCTGAAACCATTTTCTCATGTGTTATTCCTGTTTTGAATCTCCTTTGCTATACTTATCTATTTTTAAAAAGATTTATTATTACTTTGTTTTGTTCTATGCGTATAAGTATTTTGCCAGCACGGATGTATATGTGCCATGTACATGCCTGGTGCCAGTGGAGATCAGAACAGAACATAGGATCTCCTGAAACTGGAGTTAGAGATGGTTGTTAGCCACCATGTTGGTAGCAGGAATCAAATCCACGTACTCTATAAGAACAGCCAGTGCTCTTTACGCCACTGAACCAGCTCTCTCTCCCCAGGTATACTGATTTTGTTAACACAAAATTATGTACTAACACCGCAGCCCTAGCATGTCAGTTGAGTGTACTTGTTCATATACACATGAGCACATATACACACAGACCAGTGCTCGAGTCCTCACTCTCTACAGAACAAATCCATGAAGTAAGGACTGATCACAGATGTGCTCTTCCCCATTCTCTGACTACAGTGTCCTCATTATTGGTTTTCTTCACCTATTAGAAACAGATGCATTCTCCTCTTTGCTATCTCAGGCAGTTGTATCTCCTTATTTATCTACAGTAATTCAGTCCCTCTACTCTTTCCTTTTAACAAAGTTCTACCGTTTAGATTTGTTGATGGCAACGTCCTTATAATGTATCCAATACAAAGAAATAGCACTGTTGGAATGTATTTGGAAAATCTTGCCAGATATGGAAAATTACCAGTTCTGACTAGGAAAATAATAAATTCTATAAAATTTAACTTTAAGGGAAATTATCAAGCCTAAAACCACCAAAGTTTATAGGAACTCTAGCCAGAGGGCCTGATATTTACTATGAAAATCAGACAATGCCAGAACTAGGATTAGAGTAAAGAGGGACACTAGGAAAATTAAGACAAATAATAGTAAACAGTATGTCTGCTAAAATCAAATGATTGGCGTCTGATGTGGGAGGCTCCTCTGTCTATGCGTTGCTTTTATTGGTTAATGAATAAAGAACACTGCCTTGGCCTGGTAGGATAGAACTTAGGTAGGCAAGGAAAGCTGGACTGGATGCTGGGATAAAGAAGGGTGGAGTCAGAGAGAGATGCCATGGAGCCACCACCAGAGATAGATGTGCTGAAATTTGCTTGTAGGCTGCTGCCACGTGGCAATACACAGATTAATAGAAATGAGTTAAATTAAGATGTAAGAGTAAGCCAATGAGAAGCTAGAGCTAATGGGCCAAGCAGCGTTTTAATTAATATAGTTTCTGTTTGGTTATTTTGGTTCTTGGCGGCCGGGATGAACAAGCAGGCCCTCCTCCTACAGGGGTCCATGAGTCAAAAACACTATGTCTGTGGTGATCTGTAAGTATTTCAGTGGTTCTTGGCTCTTCCTCCATTTTACAACTATGAATGATAAAATTTAAAGTATATGAGATCCAAATTTCAACATCACACCATACTTTTCAAGAACTCAACCTATCAAATATAGGTTTTCCAGATTTAATCTAGAGAAAAATGCAAGTATACATGTATGCGTTTAATCCTGAAATTAAATGGAATATGTGATCTGACACAGGAAAATCACTCTACTAAGTAAAATAAGTTCCAATTCAACATCTGAATGAAGGTAAATTCATTGTCCTTACCATAAAGAAGGAAATTGATATTCTAGACCCAAAGTTATCCCAATTCGCCATTCACCTGCTCTTTACTACCCAGAAGGACTGAGGCTAGAGTTCCAACTAATGTCCTTTACTGGCAGAATATATAGGTGTTTCCTGGCTTAGGTAGTGCTTAAGATACTTGAAAAAATACATCTATAAAGTAAAACATTTGAAATAATAAAAAGCTCTCACTGTGTAAAGGCAACCTATGATGACATTTCTTTGTAATATAAACTCATCAGTTCAGCCAGGGATCCCCCCCTTTCTCTACCTGACTACCTCCACCCAGCACTGGGGTTACAGATAAATGCCACTGTCATGCCCATCTTTGGCAGGTGCTACAGACTCAGGTTCTCATGCTTAGACAGCAGTCTCTTTACCAACTAGGCCACCACTCTAGCCTGTGTGAATCAAGAAATTTTTAACAAGAGTAATCGATTCATTCTTGTCCGAACAACAAACTTTGCCAAAGTTTAGCTAAAATGAATGTATAGATGTTAAGAATATAATTTGTACATATACATAAAAACATGTGCCTACTGTGAAGACTGACATAACAACTTAGGTAGTTAAAGCTGCATGTGCTATACAGTATGGTAGCATCAGCCACAGGCAACTGAAAATGTATAGCTCAATGAAAACCAATTAAGAAAAAGTATTTGACCATGATTTTTCCAATTAGAGATGCTTTATTAAGTATAGTACATAAACAGTGCGTAGGTTAATCTTTATTATAAACTTGACTTAATTCAGAATCACCTAGGAGACACAACTCTGGCCACATCTAAGAGGCATTTCCAGAATGACTTCACTGAAGAGGCAAGACCTACCCTGAATGAGGCTATCACTGGTATATGGGTCCTGGGCTGAATGAAAAGGAGCAAAAGATAAAGCAATATGTGTACCAGCACTTACCTCTTTCTGCATTCTACCTCTAGACATAAAGGAACCTCATATATCTGTAGCCGTGACGAACATGGCATCCTTATATTCTGTGATGATTCATGTAGAATATCAAGTTGAAAACATCTAAAATCACAGAGGGACAGGCCCCTGGGTATGTCTGTGAAGGAGTTCCTACGCTGGGTCAATCGCCCTAACTGTGGAAAGCATTATTCCATGGGCTGAGGTCACAGCCTGAATAAAAGAGAGAAAACAGGCAGAGCAGCAGTATTCTGCCACCTACAAATTCAGTGTGAGCAGCTGCCTCAAGCCCCTCCCTCCATGCCTTTTCTTCCACGGTGGACTTTACCCTTGAACTGAAGCCAAAACAAGCTTCTCCTTCTTTAGGCTGCTCTTGTCTGGTATTTTGCTCAAGCAATGAGAAAGGTAACGGATACATATCCCAGTGGCTATTGGTGATGTATCTAACATTGAGTTCTACCTGGGCTAGCACATGTGTGGGATCCCTACCCAAGTACTCATCAGTCACAGGGATAAGAAGACAGAAATGGGAGATTCTAGATGATTTATTTTCATATTGAAGTAGTTTTTCCTATTCTAAGCCAAATGTCTAATTTAGAAAGGAGTCTCTTAGTGATATCCCCCTGAAAATTTACATGTGAATAAGATAAAAGTATTGCCAGTGAAGTTGAAAGCCTTTCTTCATTAAAAGATTTTCTAACTATATTCAATATGAGCTTTCTATAACCTGCTCTGAAAGAAAAGTGCTTGAGGTAGCAGAATATACAAAAGATAAACAAACAAAATGCAAATTCAAGAGGTACGGCAGGGCTTCGTTACCTGGGAATGCTTTGCTGATTCAAGTCACATGCACCCAGCTATGTATTTAATTAATGATTGAGGATCTGCAGGAAGAAGTCCTAATGTGGCCTAAAAAGACTTTTGTTTGAAAAAAATAATAATCTCTTGAAAAGTTTGGAGTTTATTGTTTTTAAAACGGTCTGATGACTTTGACATATAAATTATTCAAGGGTATTCATATTCTTTTGTGTAGTACTTGGAGGGAAGGTACAATAATATGTGGTAATGGCAATTTTAAATCCCCAAGAGACATTTTTTTTCCCAAAGATTTGTATCTGTAGCTGATTAAACATGAGCCATGATGGAGATGCCAGTTTGCTGTGAAGTTGTACCGTTGGAGGCAATATTTTGGAAGATGAAACTTCATTTTTTTGTCTTTTCTATTATTTCCATTAATGGCAGGAGCATTCAACAGAGATTGCCCACCTCATACTGATAAGCAAGAAAATCAGGGTAAAAAATAATTGAATTCCTTCATTCAGTGTACACTGTTCTTATACATCTCTTCTCTCTGACCCAGAGGATCATCCTAGATGACAGACTATAAAATATTCTGTAAAAAAGAAACAAGAGAGTGGGTGTAGATCATTGCCAAAGTCATTTGTACTAACTGATTACAATTGATTCTTGTTTGTCCCAACAGTCTGAAAGTCTTTGCTTCCTGTTTCTGTTATACTTCCATGCTAATATGAATTTCTGTCACTTATTAATGCAGAGAACCCCAATACATGAGATTCTGTGGCTAAACACATTCAAAGGGTTACGTTTAAGTTATAAGTGAGATAAGCAAGTGGATAAGAAAGTGGGATAGTAGGATAAGCAAGCTCAAGCTATAGGCCAAGCTTTCATAATTAATAGTTTCTGTGTCATTTTTTGTGAGTTGGCTGACGAAAGAAAAATCTGTCTCCAGGAAATGGCATATTCCAGTAGTGCTTCCACATCACCGTTAGAACTTTTGCTGTAAACAGATGGAAGGTAACTGATTTTTTTAAGATTTATTTATTCTTACTTTATTCATGTATGTGTTTTGTCTGCATGTAAGCCTGTGCAACGTATGTGCACCTGGTACCCATAGAGGCCAGAAGAGGGCATCAGATCTTCTGGAATTGATGTGACAGATAGTTGTTAGTCACCATGTGAGTGCTGGAAACCGAACCCATGTCCTCTGCAAGAGCATTCAGTGCTCTTAGCCGCCATGCCCAACATTAAGACTCTTCATATGATGCTTCCAGACACTGCCATATCGCTACTGCATCAGCAAAGCCAGGCTCGCTCAGTCCTGCAAACCAATTCTAATTCCTTTGTCCTCCCACTATTCAAAATCATTGTTGCCTACATGCATTTCTGCCATTCTCCTTCTATTCCAGAGGAAATGTGACTGCTCAGAAGATGCTCAACATGCCTTTTCTTTTGACTAGTCTCTTGAATACAATGTCTTAATCATGCCATGTTTACTCGCATGTATGTTTGATACCACTTCTTAGATATTTAGTTATCAGTCTGTCCACTGAACAACAACAGACCATTCAGTGACCTCCATGTTCAGTTCACCATGGCACATCTAAATCACTGAGAGAATGAACATAGTACTTACTCATGAGAAGGTTTGTTCCCATACAAATTTTCAGTTCCAGAAATCTCTAACTTCAATATCAAATCATACTGCAGTTCTTCAATGGTGTTAGATTTTTGTGTATCTTGTTTTTCAATATTTTGTCACTTAGTTCAACTACCAAGCAAAAATTAGCATGGCCCCAAAAATATGGGTAACAGTGTCCAATTTCTGGCGTCTACACTCCCATGCAATCAGGAGCCACATACTCCCATGCAAAATGGCACCATCGCGCTTTGGGCAAGCACTGTAATGGGTAGTAGAGCAGAGGAAACTGACCTGACACTGACCTGACCTTGGCCATGGCCACACTTGCTCTGGAGGACTGATTTGGAGAATGGTGCCAGGAGACTGCTGTGCTCACTGATGGCAGAAGTGACACAGGCGCTTTCAGTGTGACTTGGCGCTATGTATGTGATACCACAGGAGCTTCACCGGGGATGTTCCTGAAACTTAAATTAGTGAATCTTTTTTTCTGAAGATGTTTTGCCTCGATGAGGGAGTTAGTTCGTGAGAGAAGGGATCGCATGATGTCTGGAAGAGATATGTGGCTTTGGAAGATGATATGAAATACACAGGAAAAGAAAGAAAAACATATTTTGCTTAAGAGCATACCATTTGAAAATTCATTCAATAATTTGAAGATGTGTATAAGGGCCTGTTCAGAAAGTGTTGTTCCCCCTTCCTGCCCTAAGAAAGTGCTCTTTAAACAAAAGCATGATGACCTGAGTGGATTCCTAGGATCCATGAGGTGGAAGAGAACCAACTCCTGAAAGTTGTCTTCTGAACACATACACACAATAAGAAAATCAATGTAAATTTTAAAAATCAAAATAAAACATAAAAAGTGTGTAAATTAGTAGTATGCAACAGAGACGTGCATGTCATTAGTAACTGTAGTTATTTATGAATAAAGTGTCCATAGCCTTCTTCCCTTTCAGTGTATTTGCTTCAGATAATTCCTACAGTTGTAAGGGCATAAATGTATGTTGGCTTGTTTGGATTAAAAAAAATATTATTAGGTATGATAAGATAACTTTCAAGGCTCCCCCACATCCTATGAATAATACAAAAAGATTTTACCTAGAAGTGATAAAGTTTTGGAACTTCTGCCCTAGCAGGTCAGAGAGTTGTCCTATTTAAGGTGAACTGAGTTCCTGCAACGAACCCTTCTGGAAGGCCCACTTGTTTTGTGCCAGATTACTGATGCTCCAACACACCCTCTAACAGCAATGCCAAGGAAGAATCCTATTACAAAAAAAAAAGCTGAATAGCAGGAAATGACTGTTAGGCAATCAAATATGGCATCAAATTGAAAACGGACTCAATTCCTTGTTTAAATGATATAAAGCACATTGAAAACTCAACTCTCATTTTCTTCTGCATTTCAAAACCATACACTGAGAAATTCTAATCATAGTTTCTAACAAAAAGTATATGGACAGCCTTAAGCTAGTCTCCCCTTGGCTTTGGCATGCCTGGCCTCTCAAGGTGCATCACCCACACACTTGAAGTAGTTGACACTCTCAGAGGGAAGTTGTTTCCAGATAGGTAGCTGCAGGTAGGAACTTTACTACCAGCTGATGTCAAAGGAAAAGGAGAGTCAAATAGTGATTACTTCAGTCTAGGAGAAGGGAAACAGGGAAGTTGAATCACAAGTATGGGGAAAGAGTTAGCTATGGAGAATACATTCCGGAATTCTACACCACAGTACAGCAATGTGCTCTATGTTTTATGAAGAACTGGAAGAGAGGAGTTGAAAAGCTCTAAAAAATAAATAAAAAACGGTGGAAAGACAAGAACAAAACTAAGAAAAAGAAGAATTTATCACTCTTTAGGGAGATGGAAATGATAACTAGTTTCCCTGATTCGGTCCGCATTCATTGAGCATGTGCACTGAGTCATCACATGATCTCCATAAGTAGCTATAATTATTACATGCTGACTCAAAAGCAAGGACTAATTAGAAAGTGATTTCCCTTACATCACACATTTGGTTTTCTAGGTCCCAACCAAGATGACACTGTCAAGGTTAAACCCATGGAGAAGAGTTGTGTGTGGGATTCATGAATGACCACGACCAGTAAAGGTATGTGGTTTTGGTCTTTATGTATAATCTTATTTAGCATGCTCTTGATTATAACTCAGACTGCAGGGTTTGAAGTGCCCCTGAGGTGCTTGCACCACTACAATGGCTGCCTTTGTATCCAGATTGGTTGC
Source organism: Ellobius talpinus (assembly GCA_001685095.1). Lineage (NCBI taxonomy): Eukaryota > Metazoa > Chordata > Mammalia > Rodentia > Cricetidae > Ellobius > Ellobius talpinus. The sequence goes on from LOJH01017616.1 coordinate 18,616, forward strand.
AGTGCACAGGCTGGAGATAGTAGTCATGTCTCGCCACACACAGGCTACGTTTTTATACTCCAACTTCATTTATGTCTTTTTATTCTAGAAACACCTCAAATACATTGAAAAGAGTAGAGTAATATATTTTGTTAAAAAATTTCTATGGAACATGTTTGATCTTCCATGAAATGGTTTCGTTTAACAAAACTGATTATTTTACTCCTACATGGTCAGCAACAGTAGCTGAACTGTGGGGCAACTTTTGAAGATGTCTCTTAATTATCTTCATCCATAATTAACTAATGACCAACAGATAAATCAGAGTGTATCCTAGATGCTCCTGTGCCTGTATCGAGTCTTCATTATACCCTAAGAGACTTTCCTTGTTAAAAGCCATGTGGCGGGAACAGATGGTCTGCATGTGTTATCTTCATCTCTGTTGGCATTGAGGACATTTCTGTTGGGTGACTTGACAGTAGACGCATCTTCGGGAGTCTCTCCTCAACAGCCATCTGGCACTGAATTTTCAACTGCAGCCCATGGGGTTTGAAAAGTGTCTCAACATGAAGGGAGTAATAAGTCTATGGCCACTGCAGCCATTGAAGTAAGTGGCCAGAAACTTCTCTGACTGCTAAAATATGCAATATAATCTTGGAAAGGCTACTGGCTTCTTAATAGTCAATGATCATGAGACTAACCTGAACGCTTGCTTGTGTTCGATAAGTAGCATATAAATCTGAAAGACTTAAATACTGCTTTAATCCTTGCATTTAGCAGTAAGATTTGAGTAAGTCACAAATGTATTTGTTCTCAGTTTTAGCATATAAAATGGGAATAGTATTATGACCTAAATCACAAAGGATGGCAGTAAATTTGAAAGTGATATTCTAATTAGCATCAACAATTACATAACAAAAGAAAACCTGTGGGGTAATTTTGAGTTGTGGTTTGAGAGATCTATGGTTTTACCATTTTTATTATATAATCTGTAAACACACTATGGCAGAAACATACATGCACTTGTTTTTACCTTTCCTTGGTATCAGAATTGATTGAATAAAGATAAATTTACAAGATAATGGCAATTTTACTGGTAGCAATTTCCAAGTCATCCTGATGCTCTTGATACTCAGCAGAGAAAAACTTGCACATCAAACACTACACATCACACAGTAAATGCATAGATTTGTGTGAATATATATATATATATATATAATGGCTATGAAGAGTTAAAGAGACCACACATGGCTCAAAGAGGAATAACAGAGAGGCAGAATCACAATTATGTTTAAGGATCTAAAGAATCTCTGGGAATCAGCTAATGGCCTCACCTACTAGAAGCACTGCAGCAGATTCCAACCTGAGGTCTGAGGTTTGAGAGGAACCTCAGGGAGGAGCCCAGCTGAAGTGAGGTGAGGAACTATGGAGGCTGCAGAGGGGAGGAGCAGGACGAAACTCAGATAGACAAATGCATTGAAGAATGGACAGATCCAATTGGACTTATGGGTAGAGAGATGGCCATTTTAGCAGGTCCCATCAATCACAGGAACCAAACTAATGTCCCTGAGACAGTCCAGAGTTCTCTGTCTCTTGCTCTTTGACACACATACTGAACTATCAGATGAGTCAGGGCAACCATGGCTATCTCAGTGCCAAAGATTATGGTGTCCTGGTTACACCCTTTCAATCTGGTGTGTTAAAAAAAAATCTTGGGATTGATTTTTTCGAACATGATTTTAATATGCCAACGGTTCTCATATGGCACGAATTTACTCTGATAAATGTGTAGGGTAGTACCCATTCTACATTTGGAGTAAGTTACTTACTAGTCTGTGCTTCATGCTATTCTTGCATAGCATCCAGAAAGCAGAGGAAGTAGTAGGAGCTGGGGTCCAGTTATATTTTTCCAGTGCATATCCCCAATGACACACTTCCTCAATGACCTACTCCCCTAAGCAGGTCTCATCTTCCCACATCTCCAGCCCCTTCCAGTAGTGCAGCCACCTGGGAAAGAAACCTTCAACTCACGAATCTCTGGAGAACAATGCAGATCCAAACCACGCCGTACTATCTCATTTGGTGCTAGCAAGCCAATATTCCAAGCCCCTCATTCCAAGCAAATGAGGATAGCTGTTCATTTTAACATTAACAAACAATGAGATTCATGTAGCCTAAATTTTCTCTCTTTGGGACCACAGCTTTCTCGAAGCCATGTTCACACAAAGGTCCTTTTATACACATGGGCTCTGTGTTAAACACATTCAGCTTGTTTAATGGTGACTCAAGGTCACTCTGCTCTTTACAATTATGCCACTCGTACCTGAAACCCTCTCTCATTCCTAATTCCCTGTGTCCTATTTTTATCCTTTTTCTTACAGCCATTGGTAAGCTTGGAAATATTTTTATATTCTGCTTTGTGAATTAATTTGGTTTCTAACTACACAGTCACTTCAAAGAAAAGCATAATGCTACTCAAAGAAATATTTATGGTAGATTTATCTCATAGTAGAGTTCTGGATATTATTTTCTTCTTTTATAAATCACATTACACATAGATTATAAAAATCACAATCTTACTTACCCAGGCATGGTGACACAGACCTTTAATTCCAGCACTCAGGAGGAAGAGACAGGCAAATCTCTGTAGTTTGAGACCAGGCTGGTCTACATAGTGAGTTCCAGGACAACTGTAGTTACACAGTGAGAACCTGTTCAAATAAATAAATTTTAAAAATAAGAAAAAAATCACAATCTTACAAAATAAATTTGAAATTAGATTCAAATAATTTGTTATATATATATATATTCACCAAAAAAATTTTTAGAATCTCACCAATTTTACTGAAGGCAGCACATAAGAACACAGAAAGGAAAATACCTCCATCATCTGCACAAAGAGACAGCATGCCAAAAAGAAAGTCACTGGTCAGAGTCTGAGAAGCAGAGTTGAGGACTTGGCAGTGTGACCTGTGGTAAGCGATAAATCATACGGAAGAATGAATGAGGTGTAGGACAAGCATAGGAAGAATAGAGAGCTAAGAAATACTTGGAAATACAGTCATCTTAGAGCCTTAAGATTGCAAGTCAGAAGCCCTGGAGAGACGGAGTGGTTAAGACCCCTGGCTGCTCTTCTGAATGACCTCGATTTGATTCCAAGAACATGAACGCTTACAGCAATCAGTAACTCCAGTTCTAGGGGATGCCCTCTTCTGACCTCTAGGACACCAACCACTTATGTCATGCACAGACATACACATAGACAAAACATTAATATATACAGAATAAGGAAAATTTTTAAAAAGAATGAGTTAGGTTTGACTAAAAACTATGATAATCTTAAATTGCAGAATAGTGAAAGGGTTCCTTTGACCAAAGTTCTTGCAGATAAACAAAGATTTTGTACAGGAAATGGTAAGCTGTAGAATGTTTTTTTTGTACAGGGATTCAGAATGTTATTTGACATTTTTTATTTTATTGATTTTTATTGAGCTCTAAATTTTTCTCTGCTCCCCTCCCTACCTCTCCCCTCCACTTCAACCCTCCCACAAGGTTCCCATGCACCCAATTTACTCAGGAGATCTTGTCTTTTTCTACTTACCAT